>JAGFPH010002567.1:125374-157034 GCA_018207615.1 Philaenus spumarius | reverse complement strand
AGACTGGTAAACTTTTTTTATGTTAATCTACATACTTTAATGTACTTATACAAAAAATATCAGCCGTATTGCAAAATACTGGTAGTTGTAACCTATACCGACTGGGCTAATAGCTATATAGTTATATAAGCCAAATGCCACTCACTCATTCACCACCGTATCTCCAGAACGGCAATACTGGAGAGCTGTAATTGTGTACAGACTGTTAGTTCTCAAATACGAGGTTCCAAAACCGAAAAATTTATCTTTTTTGCTTTCATAAAAATAAAAATAAAAATTGCTTCATGGTATCGTTTTTATAGCTTACGGGATAACGTTTTCTTCAGATATGATGTCGTTTTTATAACCAAAAATGTTATTGATTTGCTTTGAAGATCTTGTATATCCTCACCATACAATACAAAGAATTGCTTCGTTTAGATAAATCAGGTTCATACAACTGTACCAATCTTACTAAAAGATTAAAATAAGGGAACGGAAGCAATACTGGGCCACATAGATTGGTCATGTTCAAAACTTACCTTAAAACTTAAAATCACCAAACGTAGGAATGTTTCAGCTGATTACTTACAATTTATAAGATACCTAGAGGTTAAGTCAATAAAACAAGAAACTAGATATAATTTTGGGTTTATTAACCAAAAAATAAAAAAAGTTTACATGCCCTTTACAAAAGTAGAATAATTAATTATATGCCCTTAGTACAAAGAAAACATCAGATTACAGAAATACATGGATATAAGGTTAATTTGAATTTAAAATCCCTCCCCAAAAAATAAAAATCAAAAACCCTCCCCTTTAATAATGATTACAGAATTTATAGAGAAAAGATTAAACAAGATTACAAAAAGATTAACATGGAGTACCATGGATTTGTTTAAGAATAAATATTTATGTCGTTGGCCAACTCTAAAGCTAAATATAATTAAATAAATAAAAATAATTAATTATGAGACGTCTCTCTATAAAAAAAATATGTAAAATTTCTAATATAGAGCCCTTAGGGCTAAGGTCCAAAATGTGCTATAGCTTGCTCCTCCCAATATTATTAAATACAAAAAACATGTCCTATAAACTATTCATTTTTCTTTTTTAACACAGAATTACAAAACACAGCCTATTCAAAATTAATTATAAAGTCCACTGCAGATTTTTTAAGTAAATTACAAAATTTTTTAGTTCATAGTTATTTATGCAAAACACTGTCGTCGAAAAGTATCTAGTAATGCTGCATGTAGAATGTTGGCTTTATCAGCAAGGTAAAAGTTGTAGTTGGATTTATGACATGTTACTTGAACCAGTGAAAACTGCATCAAACAAATAACAACCTTTTTTAGAATGCAAGTAGGCAAAAAACAAGCATAGTAAAACAGATAGTTTTAAAGTTTGCCTTTATAATATTGGTGGCACAAAGTGACAATTAGGCACTTTAAAAGATTGTAAATGTTACTACAGGACTTGTAATGTTACATTTAAATGTTTCTACATGTCAGTAAAAGCACATGGTAAACTTAAAAATGTTCTTGGTTTGTAACACTAAATATATCAGAGATATAATTATTGGATATAGCTCTTTAAAAGTTCACAATATTCTAGTTTACACTGCTTTAAATTTGTACAGAAAATAACTGTATAGGCTAGCCTTTGTTAAAATAGGCTATGGTGTGGTAAATGCATAACATTTAAAATTTTAGGCTGTAAAAGTTAAAGTTTAAAGTTAGGCTGTAGAAAAAAAATGAATTACATAGATTTTGAATTAAACTGTATGAGCTTGAAATATTATTTACAATATAAAATGTAAAACTAACTTTATAAAATTTTACAAGGAGTATATTTCATAACCAAGAAATGTAAAGCTAAAACATTCTAACGTACCTGGTATTCAGAAGAAAGGACTTAAGATAAAAGCATTTTAATTAGCCACGCGCAGTAGTAAAACTCGCGACTAAATTAATTAAGAAAATGTCACGACATAACTAAATATTTCGCAGTGACTACAAGCTGCACTTAGATAGTCTTGTAGCAGTTCTAATGGCCGACGTACTTCTGGAAGATTCGATGACGAAGCATAACTAGATTAACGGACGAGATAAGAACAGCTGATCGGTTTCAAAAAGGCCTTTAGTTCTAAATGTAGCTACCGTACGGAGTCGGCGCCTAGCGGAGAAAGGGGCAACTACTTGGAGAGTCGGTAAAGGGTAAATGCAGAAGGTTGTAAAGGTTACAAAGACGTTATACAACTTCAACCATCCACGAAATCACCGATTATACCACCAGTAAACATATTCATCTATCCTAAACAACCTTTCAGTTTCCCATCTCAATCATAACATCAAATTAAACTTCTAGTAGTTTGCTAAGTTTTTTGTGTGTACATCTGCGCACTCCTCAAAAAAGGGAGGAAATGCACCACAGTAGTTATATTTTCCCAACCATCAACTCAAAGATTCGGTTTTCTGATTATAAATCCGTTACAACAATATTTTTTTCTAAACACACGGGGTGATCTTAGGGTTATTGGTGAATAGCGCTGTCGGACTTATATCACCTGGTAACTCTACATGTGTCTAGTGTATAGTTTATAATTAGTTTACATGTATTGTTTGTCAAAGCTGGTTACATGAGTATGGGATCGTGGTGTTTCATACATTAAACCCCGTGAGTTGTCAGTGATCCGCGGACCCTCGACTACCCTCTTTTCCGGGGTTAAATATCCGTTGATTAATACCCTTAATTATAATAATCACCCTACTCACGTTTCAGGGTCTTTGCTTACAAGAGTACATCTCTATTTCCAAACTTTCTTGAATGTATTTCCTATTAATTCTCTGAAATAACTATAGATATATCTTAGTTGTTTCTCACAGTTGTCTTTATATTAGTGGTAAATTAAAATTGATCTGTTAACCATATAATTAAAAGCAGCTGTTTTATGTTCCAGTGAATGGTGGCAGCGATATGTCTATCCGGATATGATTCTATACACACTAAATCGATGTTGAGATTTTTTGGAAATATGCGTTTTGGGATCCCCTGAGTCCAAAAAAGGGTTTTTTATAAAATGTCTGCCTGTATGTCTAAATGTCTGTCTGTGTGTATACAGACGTATGTATACAAAGCTAGAGAAAAAACTATTCGATTGATTTCAAACAAATTAGCACCAGACATGTCAATTAGGCCTGTATAGATGCACGAAAAAAGGTTTTGAAAAATTTGGAAAAACAATCCCCTTTTTGGCCAAAAAAATCAGTTATTATTTTTTTATAAAAAAAAAAACTGCTCTAACGATTTTGATAAAACTTGGCTTATTTGTAGCCCTTAATCTACCCTACCATATGCAAAAAACCGCATCTTTCTAAAAATTCTCGTTTAGCTAATAATAATAATAACTGATTTTTGGGGGTGTTTTGGCCGAAAAGGGGGTTGTTGTTCAAAACATTTCAAAACCTTTTTTCGTGCGTCTATACAGGCCTAATTGACGTGTTTGGTGCAAATTTATTCGAAATCGATCGAATAGTTTTAATAATAATAATATAATATAATATGGATGTGTGTTACATGCATCTAATATTTTCCATGGTATGTCTCTCTAGCTAATAATATTTATTAGTTAATCTCCTATTTTAATATCACCTCTCCTACCCCTCCTACAATTATGAAGTCACAGTGAATCTGTTAAGTAATTTAAATATGTTTGTGAGAAAGTATGTGCCAGTTCCTGGTACCGTTTATTTTTTCCTAAGCGCATTCACTTCTAAAAACAGAAGGTTGTTAACATATACAGTTTTAATTATATTTGTAATGTTAAAAACTCAAATTATACCTGCTGACAAAAGTAGGTTACACCTAAACTATAGACGTTAACTAAAATATTTATGGAGAGCGGGGCGAGTGCAAGTTGGTCTCCCGCAGTAATGTATAAAGTGGGAACCAAATTACACTACTGAATTCACGGCAGATCTAATACAGAAGCAGATAGGAATATTAATTCAGCTCCACACTTCAAGGCTTCAAGCAATTCCTATTCCTAGTCTAATCATAACAAGCCTCTAGGCTTGAGTTAATTTAAAAGCAAATACATAGGGTGTTTCAAAAGGAAACATCAAGACCATATAACAAGTCGCTAAACGTTTTATTTAGTACTAGCACGGAATGTCGGGTAATCAATGAGCCAAACACTTCACTCAATTCAAAAATACAATATCAAATCCGAGTTCCCTGGCCCGCTCATTTAGCCCTTCATGCGTGACCAACGTTTTCCCCCATTTTGTTACTAAAATATTATATTATATAAAATAGTTATTTGTGTATCTATTGTGCAAAGTTGACATTTTATCTAATGTGACAAATTCCGTGATACACACAATGTTTTTCCTACAGCTTTTAAATTAGTGTTTTAGTTTTAAAAAAGATCTGTTGTAATTCTATAACAATCGAAATTTTTAAAACATAGACCACATCAGATGTTTACTTTGCTTACAGTACGCTGGAGTGCGAAAGTATTACTTTACCAGCTGTTTAGCCGAGCGATAAAGTAAAACAAAGAGGTATAATTACTTGACGCTGAACACATGTAGTTTAGTTTGCGCAACGCTGTGAGTGTGCAAAAACTCACTTTATTAAACAGCCGTAATAAAATAGCTATTTGTGCAACATGTGCGCAAAGTAAAGTGCCACTTTGCTGCACGAGAGAAACCTTTGGCAATTTTCTCAAATGCAGCAAAAACACTTTGCGCTTTTGTTGCACATAAGATTTTTCCTACGCTTGCTGAAGCCGTGGCGGCAATTTTTTTGGATGCAGCAAAGACATGTTGCTCGTGCGCGAATAAGATTATACTATGTGTTACATGTATCGTTTTCAAAATTTGTGGAGAAGTAAAATAAATGTTTTTCAACACACGAAACAGTGTTTTATTATAATACAACATAAGATAACAAAACAAATAAACAGTAATGTAAAAGTACAGAATAATTATTAATTTATTACTACAGTATTAAAATATATGAAGCTATATTGTTGAAAATATCTATTACGTCTTAAGTTATAACAACTCTTAAATAGCATAACTACAACTCGCTATCAATAATAGCAATGTCAGGTTAGGAAATAATAAACGAACAATGGAACAGCTGACTTGTTTTATGTTTAAAAGCCAGCACATGAATAGTACCTATACAACTATCATTTACTTTGCGTACCCGGATGCGTGCGGCGAACACCTACTTTGGGTTCTGTTAGTAGTGCGAGAAGAGCTACTTTTCATAACAAACGTAGGAAAAGTATTTTACCACTTAGACGCAAACAATCAAAATACGTGCATAATGAACACACATACAAATTGGATCATACATAGCCACGGACTTTTATTCACCATTTCATGTTTAACGTAAATAATGGGTTCACACAGAGCTATAACTTTACTAATGTTCGTGCAAGTATGAGGCGATATATTATACAGCTGCTATTAAATATTAATTAAGTTAGTAACTTTAAATGTGTGCTGACCACGCGATCATTGTAATCATGAACTAAAATGTTATATTTATGTAAATTACTTGATCGTAATAATTAGGGAATTACGACCGGAAAACATTACATTGGTCGCTTTAGTTAGTTTAACGTAGAACTCATTTAAATAATTTTATTTCTTTTACTAATATTTAGATCTACGTTAAAAAAACCTGATTTAATCGTTCTAAAATATAAAGTAAGTACTCCATCTTTGAGCCAATAAATTGCCTCAGTTTACACCATGCTAGAAGCCAAGCACTTAGACTGATTAAAGTGAAGCTAGGGTTATAGTTCTCGTTTGTACCAATATATTTTCAATACTTTAAACTGTCTTTCAAAACATCTGACTTAATTGAAGTGGTCTTGATAAAGCTAAATAATAAAATCGATATATCTAATAAATATACGTGTTTTTCCTACAGCACATTGTAAAACGATGTTTGTTTTTCCTTCGGAACTCCATTTACCTATGTTACGTCCTTTTTAGTCTAATATTGATATGAAAAAATAATAGTTTAAAAAAATAAAAAAATATGCTTTAAAAGCAAACCGAACTAAAAATTTGAAAATAATAAAATTGTAAAAAAACGCGTGGGGTGCTTTTCATAAAATGTTACAAATATTTCATTGATAGATATTTATAAAAGTAGAGTTATTATACAAATATAGTATAACGCACCCCACGCTTTTTTTACAATTATTTTAAAATTTTTAGTTCGTTTTCCTTTCAAAGCCTATTTTTTTAGTTTTTTAAACTATTAGTCTATTTATTTTCTTTTTTTTTAGTCTGGTTACCATGATCAGTGCTCACTTAAAACACCCAACAAAATTAATATTGCATTGTCATTGGTCCTTGATAAGAGTGCAAAGTTTCAAATCAATCCGACTTTTTAAAGGAGGTGAAAATCACGTTCAAAGATTCCGTTACATAGATATATTACACCAAGCTAATAAAAGCGTATTAAAATGGTTATTAATAAACAACAGCTGTTCATCCTGTTCATTAATCAGCTGATGTCTGAATCGATTGTTAGCAACTATGATATAAACGTTTCCTTTTCCTCTCATAAAATCAATTTAAATTAGTTAAAGTGACAATATTTTTGACTTTCATAAATTCTACTTGTTCTTGTGATCAAGACATCTGAAGAGTTCACCGACATATCTCATTCAGGAATTAAAATTCGAGAGTGGAAATTAAAAATCAGGTTTTGAGACGGAAGTGATTGAAATTTCATTGCATTTTTCTTTCTAGCCATTATTTAAGAAATAAATGTGTCAAATAACAGCTCTATATCTCGCTTCGTAGGAATAATAAATTATGTTCGCCTAGTCGCAAGTAACAAAATTTTGTTTGGTTTAATTTGTCTATATATAATTTAAAATGTCTGCTCTCTAGCTTTAAGGAAAGTATAAGAATGAATATGAATGGTTTTATTGGTAGTTTCCTCATTTTACCCCTTAGACGCACAATATCGAAATTCTAGTGAATTACTATTAATATTTATCACTTTAAGAAACGAATGTTTAAAAAAACAGCTCTCTAGCAGCATGGGAAATACAACAATTTATTTGTATTGGCGACCTGGTTGTTAAACTTGAAATCAAATCACACCCGTCGCAAGTCGTGCGCATAGCCAGTCGACAACAGGGATTTGTTTTAAACGGCAATACATCATCTGCTCTACGCCGTACTGTCAATGGCCGATTGATTAAACAGCTCCAGGATGCAAGTAGTGCAAATCTAGAAAACAGTCTTGGCTAGTGAAATGTTTTGTGCTCCAGCATAGGAGTCATCGTGCAATTAGAGCCAGTTTCATTTAAAGTAATTATAAAGTCATGTGGTCTTCCGTCTCTGTCGTATAAACTCAATAAGCTACCTCACCCAGCTTATCCAGGTAAAGATAAATATTGAATGCCAATTAAATGTATATTTATGCTACCAGATATTTAAACTGTACCATATAAGATATTATATAAGCAGGTCCTAAGACAGTGTTGACTGTGGACCTATAGGATACAGCTATGGGGCTGCACTAATAAGGCAAATATAAATATAATCCAAGTTTTCCAAAATAAGGTGCTTAGAGGTGTTAATAGTAGATGCACTTTGGTTCATCAGAAATGATAATTTACTTAGGGACCTAAAAATTTTCTCTGTCACAGATGAAGTAAAAAATCAGGACAGTGAAGTACAGACAACTCATCATTACGATGAGGTACGAGAACTGTTGGATGTAACTGGGGTGGAGAGAAGACTGAAAAGAACTAAGCCTTCAGATTTTATGGACAATAGTGATAGGGAATAACCATAGGGTTATATCTCTTACAAGTGTTAATTATTTAAGGAATAAATTACTAGATGGATTTCTTACTTAGTTTCAATATAAATAAATAAAATAAAAATATGAGATATTTTATAATGTATTGATTTGTTTTTAAGTTAAATTGTTCCTTTTATAAAACCATGTTAAAATTTTCTAATGTGGCACAAAAACCCTCTAATGTGGATTTACGCAGTATACTTGTAAACTTAACTTGAATTAAGCTGCACAGACAAGTATAAATTACAACTTGTGCAATCAAAATCATGCCTGTGACTTCGAACGCCATTTTGATTCGGATTTTTATATTTTATAAACATTGGTTTTACCATCAAATTGTTAAAATTGCTCATCTATATTAATAAAAAGTACACCATGTCTTTTTACAGACTTTAATATAAAATATCTTTTACAAAGGCAGTTTTATTCTTTATTCAACAAATGGTATCTGGTTGAAGTTATCTACCGAAAATCAACTTAAAACCTACCTCAACCATGGCTGGTCTACCTGGCGATAAACCCAGAGAGAGAAAAAACTACGTTTGGAAACTAGTTACTTACTTGAGTTTACTGTAATTATATACGACAACTGGCTAATACAGAATTGTACACTAATATTGTACTGTATCTAAAGGGATCGCTTTAAAACCATTTTTGATCTGCCATTCCAGTGTCATTGGCTTTGTGCCGTACTGAGTGACTTTTAAAACACCAAAAGCGCCGGGTACTCTGAAGCACTTCGTCTTCGCCCTAACTATCGCTGAGAAAAGTTGCCATTTGTCAAGATCATAGTGAAGAAGGCCCGTCCTGTTGAAGGTCCACTTTTTCGCCATCATAAAGGTTTTGTAATGCATGAATAATCTGGTTTTATATGATTTGTAAATAAGCTTCACCGGTTACTCTTCAAAGAAAAATGGTTCAACTTTACCCATTGAGGATAGACCACACCATACTGTTAGACCTGGTAAGTTTACTGACTTCTGTTCAATTAATTGTTTGTTGATTTTCGTTAGCCCAGTAAACTCATTTATACCTGTTAATTATTCCATTGAGTTTCAAGGTTGCTTCACACATGTCTCGAAACCGTCCACAAGACTGTACTCTCCTGTCTGGATCGTTTTCATTTATACATGCAAAAGTCGTCGGATGTATTGTCTCCACTTATTAGCTTTTAAAATTCTTTTAACACTATTTTTTTAAATATCAGTCTCACAAAACCTTTGTCTTATAGATTTGTTGGGGGATCGTATACAAATCTGCAATACCACACCAACATTTGCATTACTTGCAGAGATTTTTCTATTTCCAGACCGCACACTGTTCACATTTCTCACTGTTTTGTGCTTCAAACTTGTCACGAATCCTTACTCTTGTCGGTGGTTGTGTTCCGAATTCCATTTTCCAACGACTTTGAACATCTTTAACATTCTCAGATTTCCAGCAACATATAAAAAAAAACATTTACGTTGCTCAAAACATACCTGAACTTCAGCCTTATTTATCACAAATTAAAAGAGTGGGTAAATATAAATTTTTCCAGCAATGTCAATCAGCAAATGTTTCCTTTAATTAAATATGTCAGTTCACAAAGTGTATATATTTTTTAAGACACTCTGTATATACACAAAATTCATACAAAACAAACGCAGTGAATTTTCAAATAAATCATGTGCATATTAATAGTATTACATTTGTTGATAAAAAATAATAATTAGTAAATTTAAATCTTACAATCTTCTTAAATTGTAAACATTTCAATTCAGTCTATACTAGCTCTTATTTCGTTACATTACTATTTAATCCACTTGCTTTAACTTATACGAACGCTATTAGTGTATTATATAGAATACCTAACAGTATTAATCCCCTAACTGTACTGAATACTTGTCATATTATAGGTTTAAAGGTAAGCCTTGTCCTCTGTACCCGTTTATCTCAAAGGGATTGTATTCAATACATAATGGTAAGGCATGGTATGTCCGCATTTAAATGTAAATGTAAAAAAAGGAATACAATGTATCAATTGATAAACTCGGCAATAATCCTGCAACTTAATAATGTTTTTTTCAATAACTGCCTCTCACATACGCGATTATCTAAATTTGTATATTCCTTATTACAACCTTAAGAAAATTTACTCATTTTATCCTTTCCTCTGGAAAAACCTTTGACCCTTATACAGCCATATTGGAGCGTTTGCCGATAATATGCTCTCCTTAATTCAAGTAAAAGAACGGAGATTGATGACAAATAAACAACAACGAGATTTAATATAATTTAAAATACATATTAATATGGACTCAAGTTTGATGAGAAGTACATAACTATTTAAATTTCACCAGAAAAAAATTTACAAAAAACATAATATTATGTATATTTTAAATGCATATCACAATGGATGAAACTTGTTCAATGTATGTTCAATTAGCTGATTACTAACAACTTATGTAACATGTAGTTCAATTAATAATTATTTTCATACTTTGGCGTGATTGGTACTTTATAATTCATTTACAGTAATTATTTCAAACTTTGCTATTATAATTTTAATAATTGGTTGTTAAAAACATAAAAATATATGTAATTCTGTAACTTCTGTAACCAATTGTAAGTCACAGACATGTATTTGTACTCTTAATACATTCTTTGGCTAAGTGTATGCATTGTAAATCATACATCCAGACATAGAGATATATTCTGCGGCTATATATAATGTTTGACATTTTGACGTTTCAATTATAAGAACCACAAAGCATCAAGGAGCAGAAAGGACTGTATACAAGGTTAGCTGGAAAAGATTTACTTCCAAACTTCTTTCATAAGTCAAATAAACTGCCCTAAACATTATCTTTGGTAACCTTCAAGGAAAACTAAAATATTGACATCTCGGCTTGATTAATTCCTGTAACGACTAATTTCAATTATTAAGGTTAAAAATGACAAACAACTTTTACTTATTCTTTGTAGGTAATAACGATAAATATATGAGATTTAAGACTACAAAAAATGCGACACAAGAAGTTGTATACGTCAGTTTACAAATAACATACTTTAGTAGACGTTAGAAATTCGTAGATTTAGCTACTATATTTGTACATCTTAAAAGAGTTCGAGGTTTACCAAGGTACAGTGACTAGATAGATACAGTGCGACCATATGAATTATAATATAAAGAATAGTGTTATATCTATTTGTAAATCAAAACAGAAATTACCTCTTTGTTTTTTTATAAAGGGAAAACATGCGATTTAATTGTTACAGATTGATATTTATATTGAAATTAAATAATAAAATTTGTGTTACTTCTTAAAAAGTGTATTCTGTTATTTCGTGCAAAAAGATATAACAAATATAATATAAACATATAAGAATTTAGGATAAACTTGGCTGCCGGCCAATAATAGGAAACAAGACCTCACTTGGCCGCACTGTTTCTATCTAGAAACTGTAATCCAAGGCATACAAACACGTCGATTACACTATACTCTCTAGACGTATTTTTTTACATTTATTTTTCCAACAGCATATGACCTGAAGTGACAGGTGGTTTTTGACATGGAGAATTGTTATTTCCAATAAATGGCCAGGGATGAACTACTAAGTTCTGCCAAGAGAGAGAGTAAAGGATAAAATTTTAAGGAGGAGGTTCAGTTAAGGATAAAATATAACCTTTGAGAGTACTCTACTGTTTTATGATTGTAGTAGTCTGTAGAAAATGCCTATGAAACCATATCTATTGATCATAGTATTACTACAATGGTAATACTAACGTTTATTACGATCAAAAAATATTATAGTCAGCAGGTCTAGTATTCACAAGGATGGAGGCAAGTAATCCTAATCTTTCTGCTGTACTATGGTAAACAAAAATAAACAAATCCTCACAGTTAGAACTAAAAGCATGATGGCGATACATCAACAAATCACATTTACATTCAATCAATTAGTACAACAAAGATACACCCTAATAAATACCGTTTGAATAATAAGTTAACACTAGTGGACCGGGCAATGCTTCGCTATTGCTTGATTTACCTAACCTAAAATTATATTCAGTTTTTGATCCAAATCAGTTGTTGATCAAAATCAGCTGTTGATCAAAATCAGCTGTTTTAAGCTTTTCATACGAACAGCTGTTTTTTGTACCCCTGATAAAATCAAAAGAAATCTTTCTTCTTCTTCCTTAAGATTTACCTTTCATAAGATTAACATGGCAACTTTGAGGGCCACTGGGGCGAAGCCCATAACATACATTGAGGTCATTTTAAGGGAAGCACGACTTCAGAGTGAGCTCTGTAAAATGACACCAAAAACATCAAAATCGGTTAAAAACTCTAGGAGGAGTTCTACTCACAAAATAACCCCTAGCAAATTAATTATGTAATAGATTCCATAAACTAGCTAATAAATTACAAAATCAATTTTTAACAGTTTTTTCGTGCTCACAACGTTCTTCCAAAGGGCATTATCAGCTGGAACGGAACTACCGTATTTTTCTGAAACCAACTATTATATTAAGGTTGAATTAACAAGAACGTAGCCGGTTCTACCTTATGTTAGAGCAACGAGTGGACAGTCTTGTATCACACCACTGCTGTAATTTATTTTTTAATGACGACCTCTCGAATGATCCCTGGGAATCTACAAGAGCTAGATGAATAAATGGTTGGGGTGAATGAGTGTAACGGACAAAAAAGGGGTTGAGGTTTACTCATTCATAATAACCACTTTTTTTTTTAAATATTACATATATTTACCACGGGGAAACAAACCACAAATTTTAGTATAACTATTTATGCATAACTATATAAAAATAAATGTTTTTATATTCTAAAAATAGACCCAAGAGACAAATATTACAGAAATTATAAGAGAAAGAAAACACAAATATACAGGTTAAGGTTCTGCCATTTTGGTTATGTTTGCACTAGACACAAGAAACTAAACACTCATCTGGCAGCAAAATAAGAAAAAATAGATATAACTCCTAAAATAATAGATATAATAATAACAGTGTAAAATGTATATTTATCTTAATAAACCAGGAATAATTCATTATTCACAGAAACCAGTAAATAGACACTTGATAAGATGTAACAAAATAAGAAACATGACAAAAACAACTTTGCAAAATTTAATGAAAAATAATGTTAGAGCGTTTACAAGTTAAAACTATAGTATTACTTGGATTTAAATTAAGGAAATCCTTATACGTTACAGAAAGGAGACTTTTGGTTAGTTAAGGTTTTTTTATTATTCTGGTTTACAGCCTAAAATACCCTGAACCTAAACTAACAATCTCCAGTCGCAGAATGTTTTCATTTTGTAAACATAATAAGTTAGTAGCACGAATTACATTATTTGTAATAGCTAATGCTAATCTAGCAACGCTGTTATTTCTATAGCGTTATCAAGATAGATGAATTTTTGCTTTTTGTTTTATTCTTATTTTGTATACGTGTTTTAAATTGTTCATATTTTACGTTTATTTTTTATTTGCGATAGTTATTGTTTATCTTTGTCTTACCTGTAGAGTGATTAGTTTCTTTTTTAGTGCAAACATAAGTAAAAAGCAAAACTTTAACCTGTATTTTTGGTGTTTTATTTATCTCATAATTTATATTATATTTGTATCCGCTCGTTATGTTTTGCGTTTGTTTAGACTCAGTTAAGTGTCTTCTTTCAGAATATGAAGAAAATCACTCGACATGGTCACGCTCTGAGAGCGACCAGAATATTCTTCTAAATTATAATATTTTCCTAACAGTATATAAATATTACCTTAGATTCTAAACAAACTCTGTTTATAACCATCGTATTACTTCGCCCGATGTTAACTGTTGTCTTCCTTAATACTTGATAGAGAGTTGGGTTATACAAATAGAAGTCATAGTTAAAATTAATGTTCTTGTAACCATTACCATAACAATTGAAACAGTACTTAACGTAAATAACTTAACACTCTATGCAACATCAGATTTCATTTGTTATTTAACTTTTCACTTTAAAATGAAATAACAACCATAATTTGGTTAAAACTTAGTACAGGATTATTTATTTAAAATCGGTAAGGTACTGTATTAAATAAATTTCAAAAAACTTTGACAGTGACACAGTGAAGTGCCAAATAATATATCCTGAAAACTCCATACAAGTCGTATATCAGACACAGTTAAAAATAATATGGAAGCTTCATTTCCATTACAGCCAACTCTAATAAATATTACAACAAAATACATTGCCCACAAAATATGTACTTAAGACGGAACTCCTGCTCTACGTTTCTGTATGCGCTCCAAACAAGACTACAGGTAAAGTGACACAGCTACCGACAAGATGCAAACAGGCTAAATAAAACAATTAACTTACAACAAGTATGAACGCATAATACGAGGACCAATATTATTTTACACCTTTCAAGATTTCTGTCATCACCTTCCACAAACCACCCGTATCCTAAAATATTACCACCTACCAAAATGTGTATAGTTGTGAAAACCGAACTAAAACAATCAACTTTTCAAACAATATTTGTAGAACTCAGAAATTAGGATTGGCTTTACATGTATAGATGATATTTTGCTTTATTTACTGCAGGTACATGCAAGAGAGACGCAACGTATATGTGCCGCCGTTGTAAAAGATATATGGCCTTGGGGTCCTTTAAGTAACTATGACAAGGACTTGCGGATCTGTGCAAGATGCAGACACCGCCGTACTAAAGAAAATTCACCCTACCCTTGAAAATATATTTCTGGTAAATTCTCAAGCTGTCATTCAGAACCTCCACCGCTTCACTTAGACATAACAGAGAATATAAGGATGCTGGTTACACGTAATTGTTAATTAAAATTCAGAGGGATCTCGTCACATCACAACTGACTGGCTCTCTCTCATCTCTTTCCACTAGTCCATAATACAGATAGCCTACTTTACAATTATTAGGTGGCTGTTCTGAGTAACCGTAAAATATTAACAACAGACAAACAATCTTGATTAATAAAGTAAACAGCTCTTCTACCAACCTCCTCAAACTAACACAAAAGTTGTAAGAGAACAGAGTATTCGAACTGAAACGCGAATATCTTCCTAACCGTGTATATAAAATATTACCTCAGATCCTAAACAAACTCTATTACAACCATCGCAATCCTTGAACCAATGTTAATAGTTCTCTGTATTGATACTTGATGGGTTGAACAAGTAGGAAATAACAGTTAGAATGAATGCTCTAGTAACTATTACCATAACCACTGTAAACGTACTTAAAGTAAAGAGCTGCGTAACACTCTATGTACATCGAATTTCATTTGTTTTCATAAACTTTGAAATTTAGTAGCAACAATAATGTTGTGAAAACTAATATTACGAATTAAACTCAACAACTAGGACAGACAACCTTGCTCGTACAATTGGAACGGTTACAATGTAATGTAACTTTTATTTTAGATAGAAAGTTGTATGTAAATGTAAATTAAAATAGTTTACAAACATTACACTATACAAAAACTATAAAAGTGTATGAATACAAACCTTTAAATTAAGAAATACTTAAATTTGTATTACTTAACTTTAATAATTGTTTAAACAAATAAAAGAGCACTGTGGCGACAAAATCATACTGATTTAAATATAAACCCCGAACCCCAAAACAAGGAACAAAAACAATAACTAAACAAACTAAATTGTAAGTTATGTTTAATACGTTACCCTTATGTACATTTCAATGACATGATCATCATCCTCAGAGGGTTTTAACACTACAGTAGTGTTGATTTGAGGTTGATGACCATGTCATCGAAATATACATAAGGGTAACGTATTAAACATAACTTACAATTTAGTTGTTTAGTTATTGTTTTTGTTCCTTGTTTTGTGGTTCGGGGTTTTTATTTAAATCAGTTTAATAATTGTGTCTTCTTGAATTGCATAGCCAAGTTAAAGCACAACTTAATTCATATATATTTGCCTTAAAAACATAGATCAACATGTACAAGATTTTTAGTGTTGGTACAGCGATCAATTGATTACTGTAACTCACCCAAACTTATATAAATACTGATTTTTTGGATTTTTTTAGCATAAAATAAATAGAAAAATATTTTTCAAATGTTGCTATTCATCTTTGCGAGCTTAAAAACTATGTATTGGCCTCTGAAAACAGTGGTTTACTATGTGTTTACATATTTATCATCCCATTCCCACCCCATCGCTAGGTGTCTATGGGTGTTTTACAACCAAAATAGTGCTTCCCAGACGGTCATATTTGTACCAAGTAGGGTTGAAATCGATCCGTGCGTTTCAGTTGTGCTGGAGTAATACCAGTGAATACAGAATACTATAGTATTCTGTATTCTTTGGTAATACACTCATCCATACATACATCCTTTTTTACTTTCTCCCCCTATACGTAATATATGGAGAAAGTATTGTTTTCGTCCAAATTTTTGAAATTGAATTTTTAGCGGAATTATCTGTTTTGGTGCTTCTTAACCCCAAAAAAATTTTAGTGGAATTATCTGTGTTGGTGCTCCCTGAACCCCAAAAAATTGTTAGTGGAATTATCTGTTTTGATGCTCCCTGAACCCCAAAAAAATTTTAGTGGAATTATCTGTTTTGGTGCTCTCTGAACCCCAAAATATTTTTAGTGGAATTATTTGTTTTGGTGCTCCCTGAACCGAAAAAAGTGTTTTTTTGGTGATGTCTGTCCGTGTGTCCGTGTGTCTGTTAGGATGTGTACTGAGCTGGACCATACCAACGGTCCGATTTTGATGAAATTTGGTATGTAGTTCTGGAATATCTCCAGGCGTTTTTCTCATTTTTTCAAATTTTTGATTTTTAAGGGGTTTTATCCACCAAAAAAGGACAAACAACGAGAAAAATCTATTTCTCAAAAACGGCTCTAACGATTTTGATAAAATTCGGCTTATTTAGCCCTTAATGTATGCAAAAAAAAAAATCATCTTTCTAAAGTCTCTCGTTTAGGTAATAATAATAATAATAATAACAGATTTTTGGGGGTTTTGGGCCAAAAAGGGGGTTGTTTTTCCAAAAATGTCAAAACCTTTTTTTGTGCATCCATACAGGCCTAATTGACATGTTTGGTGCAAATTTGTTCGAAATCGATCTAATAGTTTAAATAATAATAATATAATATGGATGTGTGTTACATGCATCTAATATTTTCCTACTTTTGCAATTCTAAATAACCACCTCCTATGCTACTCTTGGGAAGGTATAAAGTTTCAACTGGGAGAAAGTATGTGGTAGTTATCTGGTACCGTTTATTTATTTATACACAAACTGTTGGGTGTTAAAAATAATTTTAATTGATTCCTAATTTGCTTAATTGATTGCTATGGTAGTGTGTGTTGTTAAACATTTGATCCAAATTAGCTTTCTTACAATATGTTATAGGGCTAGAGTGACACCTCATTTTTGCTATTTTTACGCATCAGTACGAAATTTTGCAAAATCTGTCATTAGTTAGGGTCTATGGATGCATACAAATACACCTTTAAATTTTCATATTTTTATCTTCATTAGTTTTTACTCTGTTAGTTATTCGAAATTTTCTTGTACTAGTGTAACACCAAAAACGACAATCGGAATACTATATTTTGTATCAAAATCATTATTCTGTCATTTATCTTCAATAATACGCGAAGAACATAGACGCCCATATGATATTTTCTAGGAGGGTTAGACCAGAGGGATTAAGGAGTAACCCCACCCCAAGGCAAAAGGGAATTTAGGGGGAATGTTTGACCTCCCCTGCAAAACTTTTACAATTTGGAAAATTTGTCGGTTGGGTGAAATATTAAGCGTCAAATGTTCGCCAGTTTTTGCCCATAAAAAGCTCCAGTTGTGTACTTGTTGAAAGATTTACTCCTGTTTTTAAAATACAAGACTTCTAACATACTCTATAAAATAAATGGTACCTAAAATGGCACAGACTTTGTCGCATAACTTCACGGTTTCACCTTCCAATATACTAAATACTGTTACAGATATAAGACAATTTTCTGTAGCCTTTTGAAAAATCATCTCCTAGGGCTAGGAAATTAAACTCGAAAATGCTTGAAAATCGTTCTGAATTATATTCTTTCTCTGTAGCCTTTGAAAAAGATCCCTAGTTCTTTAGTAAAATTTAAAAAATTAACCTTAGAATCAATTCGATAACGAGAAACTCTTTTGTTACTCTCCCTAAAATATTAATGAGCTATTTGAAACCAAGTCTAAATATCGGAACACTATTTTTGCACACGAACATCACCTAAATAACCAATACAATCAACCGAACAAAGTGAACTCACGCTATACCAAGACTCATGCTTGGTATAATTGTGATAAGGGAAACCCTCTCATTTCTCTCTTCTATAAGTTAAAATAATACACATGCTTGAACTCTTCTAGAAAATAAAATAAGAATAATAATATGTAAAATAAATCAGTACATAACATTTGAAAAATATCCTAGAGCTAAACCACTTCTACGTAATACTGAATTTTAAATAATTGTCTAAAGGAAAACACCTGAATATAATTAATTATTAATATGCATTTTTCCATTCCCAGAGAGCTAGGGGGCGCCCTTGGCATAGAACAAACTACTGCGAATCGTATGTTAAATTAACAAATCAAACTTTAACAAACCAACCTAAATCATACAGAAAAGTATACTATATAAGCTTATTTGTTTTAATATAAAATACAACACAGCTTATTAATATTCCATACATTACACAGCTTACAACAGATGGTGAATGCTAAACAGAAGGTGGTTTGTTAAATATCGTACGTGTAGTATATTCTACACGTTTAGTACCTACATTCCTGTTATTGTGGGTAGTATATTGTTTTATATTAATTGATTCGTTATTAATTGAGAGTGTCTCAAGGAAAAGCGATACTACTCACTGTACGGACTGTAAGGTCTGGTAAGATTACGTAAATCAGTAATTTTCTTCCGCACATATTCTAACTAGCTGAATACCCCTTCTTAGCTTCGGGGAATTTGTTTTTTGCATCACTATGATTCATAAGTAATTGTAATATTTTTCTCTCATTTTCTTTATCTATTATTTCATGGAAGTGAATTAATACATGTATTTTTAATTAGTTTGGTATTTATTATCCATTGGCTGCCCTTAAATCGTCTTTATGAAGGTTTGTAGGCCGAATTTATTGGAATTGTTTTGCTTTCATATATCTTAAAAAATAATATTTTTTGATGGGAAAATGTGAAAATCTACTCCAAATAAAAAATATGTTCACGTGTAAGTCCTCTACTGTATTACCTCCTCAAAGCCTTAATATTTTTAATAAATTTACCTCCCTAACACATACAAGGAGAAATCGATTCCCTGTAGTGAAATTTTCAAGTGAAAACATAAACTTGTTTATTTACTGAGAATGATAACTTGGTCGATAAAACCTGATTAACAACAAATAAAAATGTTTTTTGTTAGAAATATGTTATTTTATTATTGTTTTATTAAACTTGTTTTCTCTGGTCAAGTTGAATCATTATTTTCATACATAATTATGTACCTAGTTTAGACAAATTTAAAACTGACAATGCACATTAAACAATTTTTAAAACATAATAACTTTAAGATTTTGGCGATTGCTTTTAGTCAAACAATTAATTTTACTAATTCATACCAATTGAGCTAGTTGAATTAGACTGTTTTAAACCAAACGTAATGATTTGTTAAAAACTCTAAACGAATTATTTAAAGCTGTACAGAATTCAAACATTTGTTAAGTTTCAACAATAATTTCATATTCCAAGATTGCAAAATACGAGGTGTCTTCGAAATAATATTTCAGAGAGTTCTTTGAACGACGCAACAGCACGAAAAATAAGGGAGAAAATAATCCAATTTGTGTGAATCGTATGTTTTGAATGTATGAAGGCGAAGGTTGGGGGAAACATGAAAAAATCCCTGAGTACCTGTGAAAGTCCAATCCTTCGGAAAATAAAAACCTCTCCATACTCTCAGCCCCTTTTTGTAAGGCAGTATTATCTTTTGTTGGGTGTAAGCAAAGCCCACATCGTATCATTGACCAAACTTTTTCGCGCTTGAAATATAATCCCAAATTCAACAAATCTCAATGTAACAAAAGAATTCGCGCAGATAAGCCGCCCTTCTTTTCGTGTAGTCTATTTAGCTAGATATCGACAAAAGACTATCTATGCAGTCTGGTGCGGCGTGAGGAAAATGTCGACCTAGTTTTTCATAGACTCAAAACTTCAATATATACAGGATGGCTGGTGAAAAGTGTTAACAAAAATGTTTGTGATAAACTACTCTGTAGGCCTACTAGTTACAACATATTGTATATTTAATGTTTTTAAGCTATTGGATTTCTTTACTAAGCACGGATGTTTTGTTAAATTAGACACTATTTTCAGAATCTACATAAAATTTCCAACAAGAATGACTCAAAATAATCGAGATGAAATAATGTTAACTACTAAAAGTTGTTGCTGAAAGTAAAAATGTGTAGTTATTGTAAAAAAATTAAGAAAATAAAAATGTTTAAATCTCTCTTATGGTAGAGTTTAGAAGGTGACAAATTAAAACTTCCCTGGTAAATAAGCTTTCAAGTAACGTAATACAACCTTCAGTTTGTACCGCTTTTTAAATAGTACTTTACTGTTCTGAAATGAATACTGTACTGTATTAAATGATAAATTTTTAATCTCAAGGAATTTTGAATTACAGGGAATTGAGCATCATAAATGTAAGGGGGAAATGAATGGATGTTGAAATTAAATTATTTATTGCTTTAAAAATTTGGTTGTATTTACACAAAACTAAACTAAAACAGAATATAAATATAACTTCTGTACTTCATTGTTAATACTCTCTCATCTCAATTTAAATAAAGTACAGATACTTTTTGAGTCATATTTTAATTTTTTTTAAACATGGACGTGGTGGGGGTTGAACCTTTGAATGACATACAACCGAGTTCTTAGTCGAATTCCAATAATGTTGCTTTCCGAGAGTTTAAAAACGTCCGCTATCACCTAAGTACATAATGTTTAACCTGAGGATGCGAAGTGTTCAATTTCTTCTCGAACGTCATGTTTTATAAAAAGTATTGTCCACAGGGATTTATGTTGCTTTTGTGTAATTTTAAGTGCGTGTTTTTAAGATTACTTTTCTTTTTTTATGACGGGAAATATATTCTTTTGAAGAGAAATTGTAAAAATGTTTTATATTACAAACATTTTATCGATCAAGGTATGTGAAGTGCGTTGTTTATTTTGTAACTACCCATCAATAATATCAAGATTAAAATTAGATTCCTTGCATTAACGATTGAGGTGTAGGCCTGCCCCCCAAGCCTAGTAGGCTATCACACCCACCACTCAAAATCCACAATTAAATTATTGTTTGGAATCACAATCCTTCACAATAGATAATTACCTAATTCTTTTAATTCAACCAACAATACACATGACATACTAAACGCTAACCTACAAAGAAAATGTGTATATTATTAATAGTTTTTAATAAATAAGATAATTGTGTCTGTCGTTTCGGAAAATCGGTTTACACTATCATTTTTGCTTAATTTAATAGCTTTCAAAAACAATAGTGACTAACTATAATATTGTTATAATCTGTGCGTACCTTCCACACTCGTTTCAAAGTCAACCGCAATTAGAAACGCAGACTAAGGGGCTGAACCGGTAACAAGAGATGGAGTAGGCTATAGTATTTCATCATACTTTTAACAATGGCCCAGGATAACGGATACGATCTGCAGCGTAAACTTGGTTATTTTAATGATGCGCCGCCATATTTGAAGATGATTAAGTTTGCAGAGAAAGTTTTCAGATTTCTTAATAATCAATAGTGATATTCTAGTGGATACAATCAGAGAGTTTTTAGTGCCATGCTAGAACGATATCTAATCAATGCTCCAAACCCTAATTCTAACTCTATATTCCTGCTTATTAGGAATAGAATTAGAACGCCTCTATACTTTGTTACTATTAACGGACATAGACCGTTCTGAAAGCACCTACAATATAATATAAAGTTTTATTAACACGTTCAATGCTAAGGACGCACATGTGAGCTTGACACTGAACACTATGAGAAGCGACCGAAGCACAGTGCATTGCACGCCAACCTCTGTATTGAGAGTATTTTCAATACACAATGCATTACGTGCTTTGCACGCCACCCCTGTAATGGGAGAATTTTCAATACACAGTGCATTGCGTGCTTCGCCAACCTCTGTATTGGGGGAATATTTTCAATTCACAGTGCATTGCTTGCTTCGCACGTCAATTTTGAGTATATGTGCTACGGACGCACATGTGCGTCCGCTTTAAAATATTAGTGATTATTACGTAGAAAGGTTAAAAACAAAAAATAAAGTAATTTTTACTCATTTAAGTTATGAATATAAAAAATTAAAGGTCAGCTCCTAGCATAGGAATTACGAAATTTGCGTTGCAGTGGACCCCGTACAGTTATGTCGGACTTAGAAAAGTATCCGAGTAAATACCTAGAACACTATTTGCTCCGGATGCGTGTGGTTACAATAAATGACTTAAAACTAAACCAACAAAACACAACTAACGCCCCTTTACACTAATTACTCAAATTACTCAAATCCTTAGGAAGTGCGTATTAAAAACCAAAATTTAAGCAATACGTTTCCCCTGTAAAGTTATTATTTAACTTTTAAATTGGAATGTACGTTCAGAAAAACATTCTAAAATATCAATTCAGGTTCGTCTAAGTTTGAAAGTGCTTCATAAAATTTCGGATTTTAATTTAGAGATGGCTGTTTGTTACAGCTATTTCTCCAATGATCAAGTATGGTCTACCTCTCTGGGGAATTCCATCACATACCCATTAAGTTATTAAGATTAAAAAGAACTGTACAAATTAAAATACTTTTTAGGACGCGTTTCGGAGTCGGAACTCCATCATCACATGTTCTCTAGGGACATGTAACAGTACGCAAATACTTGTAATGTGCATGTGTCGTGTAATGTTTATTGTGTTTTTTTTAATATTTATATAATGACCAACCTCTGACGAGTGAAGTGAAACGAATATTAAAACAATTAGGAAAATAAATCACAAGACGGAATTGAAAACATAATATTAATATGTTGCTATATATGTTTTTAAAAGAAGAAATCAAATACTTTATTAAATAACAACTTTTTTTTATTGAATGGAAAAGGTTTAATGAAAATTCTACCAAACATACCTCTCTGAATTTTTGCTTGCATTTTTTAAAATTAAAAATCTGCAATCTAAATTACAATCTATCTACAAAGGCTACAAAGTGACAGAAAAGAACCGTATATATTACAATTCTGCAGCAAAGTTTCACTATATATCAAATGTCCGCCCTTAGCGTACAAATAAAACAAAGGCAAATTATTTATTAACTTTTTGAACCTAGATTAACCCTAGAAGTAAAAAATCCGTTTATTTGTTGTAAAATGTATAACGGGAGTTCTTTTCTCGAAAGTGTCATTTCTAATTGTCACGGAAACAATTGCTTATTAACCTTACTACCCTTACACTATTTTTTAACATCAATACAGTATAGGCAAAAAAAACAACCAATTATTTTTCTATGCGATTTACCGGTCATCATCGCATGTTAAATATGAAGCTGCAATGCTCCTAAAGGCATCATAAAACTAGAACAAATTATGTCCACAATTAAAACTAGTTAACGAAAGTAAAATCTGAACAGGCTTAACAAATAACAACAGTTATTAATACGATTTAAACTATCGATCAAAAGTCCTTGGAAAACTACATTTTAGGGAAAAAATTACACATGATTTAATACGTTTTATAAATTTATTTAAGTCTTGCCGACCATGGTTTCGCTGGTGACGGCATTTACAAGCCAGTTTACCGAAGATTAAGGAAAATATTGAAAACTTACATATATAATATAGGCCTACTTGTACCGGTAGTTATACAGGGTGTAAAAAAAAACCTTTCAGGACTTTGGGGTATGATTCCTCATACCAAAAAGAAAAAACAAGTTCATATAAGCATAAGCCCGAAAACGATTCGTTTTCCAGATATCCGCCATTTTGTTTTTGTACAAAATAATTCATATCTAGAGAACGGTTTGACTGATTGAGTTTAAACTTGGCATGAAGTTTAACCTAACAATTAAATATCTGAGGAAAAATAAACGATTAAATCCAACCATGTGTTTCAGAATGGTGGCTATTTCAAACCTAAATTACTCAAAAACATTACATTTGACCAACAAATTTCTAGACACCTTTTTTGTAGCCCTTTTTATTCCCTATCGGATGGTGTAACTTTCAAAACAATCGGATGAAGGATAATAGATAATTTAAAGATAATAACAGCAAATGTACATACAATATTGTAGTATTTACTGTATTGGCATAGGATCCCGGGTTGAACAAACCAATTATTACACATAACTTAACGATTATCCTTCATCCGATTGTTTTGACAGTTACACCATTTAATAGGGAATCAAAAGCGCTACAAAAAAGGTGTCTTGACATTTTTGATTAAAATGTACAGTTTTTGAAACTCATGATTCGATTTAATCACATATTTTTCTTGAGATATATCATTGTTAGGTTAAAATTCATGCCAAGTTTGAACACAATCAGACAATTATTTCTCTAGATATTAATTATTTTGTACAAAAAACAAAATGGCGGATATCTGGAAAACGAAGCGTTTTCAGACCTATGCTTATGTGAACTTTTTCTTCCTTTTTGTATGAGGAATCAATCATATCCCAAAGTCCTAAAAGTTTTTTATACACCCTGTATGTACATAGTTATATGTATACCATATAACATATGTACATATATAGAAATGTATGTACATATATAATGTTCATATTTTGACAGATAAGATAAAGTGACTGATAAAAATTAAACGTAAAAGGAAAGGGTTAATAATAATTTAACTATTATTTTTTTTTAAATCATTTAGTGTCAGATTTGTTTAGGCCTAATACTCTGAATTGTAGATTATTCATGTCATTGAAAAAAGTAAGAAATATAGTTCATTGGAAATGTTGGAAATTTAGTTATTATTTTGTAAATCCTCCAGCCTTGTACTGATTGATCAGGTAGAATTTACGACAAACACAAACTCGTCTCTATTGAAACCAATGTCTGCCTTACGTTGCACTGAAATTGCGCCTAGCCCAGCAGGTATCTGAGACCATGCGCCCTGTGTAATGACTCTGGAATGTAACGCATGTTACCTTTCTATGTTTTAATGAATTGGGACTTCCAAGTTGTGCTTTGTAACCCCTCCTCAGGACAAACATCAAAACTAAACATTGTGTAGGCGAATTTATATAGACAACTGTCAAAAACTCGCCCAGCAGGTACCTGAGACCCTGCGTTCTCTGTAATGAATCTGGAATATAAATCGTGTTACGTTTCTAGGTTTTAATCAATTGGGTTTTTCAAGTCATACTTTGTATGACTCTTCAGAACAAACAAAAAACTAAAAATTGTGTAGGCGAATTTATATTGGCAACAATTTTGCTGAGCTGATAAAACGTCCCTGGCAGATTTTTCTGAAAGTAAGAAGTGCTATCAACTACATAACTTTAGAAACTAAAAGCACCGTCTGAAGAACTTTTTATAAAACTAAGAAGTATTACCAACCTATAGGCCTAGATGTTTACAAGCTGGAAATATTCTGTTACTAGAGATTGCAAGTTAGAACGTCAGGTTATTTTTTAGCGAATTTCCATAGGAAAAATGAGCTATTGCAGTCGCCCTTATGGTGAGACCCAAGGTCGGGAGTAGCAAATGAGCACCGATCATGGTCCCCAGAACACGTTTTGAGGTGTCATTAAAATTCATATATATATATATATATATGTGTATATATGTGTTCGCACTCTAGCGGCCTCATTTTAAGTCCGATTTGGTTCAAATTTGGTACACATGTTGGTTGTCTACGTCGCTCGGACGAGTTCGTTAGCCAAAAAATCCAACCACCGGAAGTACGTTTTTTGACCGGAAGTAACAATTTTTTGACATTTTTACTACGAGAATGAATTTTTTTAGAGTTTTTTCTAAAACTATAAATGTAGGTTGTTATTTTGCACATTTTTTTTACGCGACCTTATAGCTTGCTTGGTTCCCTCAAAATCGATCAAAACGTGAAATACCATAAGTATCCGGTTCGAAGCCAAGTGTGCAAACTCGCGAGGCCACCAGGCGCAAACAAATTCTACTAATATATTGCGTACACACAGATAGCTGTTCAACGCCTTCTTGAATAGACATATTTAACAAATTGTTGGTTGAAACTCTAAAACAGGCATATAAACTTAATTTTGGAAATTTGCTCAACTCAATAGCTACGTGGTCGAATTATTTGTTTAGGAGGTTCCAATTCTGTTATTAGTGTTGCTAACAACTAATATAAGTTTAGAAACTGGAATAATATTGTGACTAGAGACTGTAAGTTAATACATCAGGCTTTTTTATGGTTTTAATTCTACAAGTAAATGTCCCTATTGAGTATTGTGTTGTGTGTTACATGTTGTTTGTGAATGTTTTCGTGTAAGTGTTTCATTTTAAAAACGTGACGTGCATCAACAAATGTAAAGTATTAGTGAAGTGTGAGTTTGATAATTCCTGAATAGAAAAGGCGAAACGTACGTCACCAGGAAATAAAAAATAAAAATAAAGGACTGAGAGCTGTAAGTACACAAAAAAAAGTAAATTTATAGTCTACAAGTAAGTAAGTAAGCAAATGAAATAAGTAATTGGTACAGTATTGAAAACAATAATAATTTACGAGATCGGTTATTCTTGATTTTCGAGGAGCAAATTTTGTGTTTTACGACCATAGGAGTCGACCACACCCTTCCACACTCTTTACGTTTACCTTTTGTTTGTTTGAGAAGTAACTGTTCTCCGTCAGAATTCATATAGGCCTATAGATTGTTCAATGATGTTTTCTTAGTCTGTGTAAGGCTTGTCGCACACTGGATCCGCTCCGTTCCGTCCGCTCCGCTCCGTTCCGTCCGCTCCGCTCAGTTCCGGCAGTTTTCTCACACACTGCGTCCGCTCGTTCCGTCCGGTCCGCTCAATTTTATCGTTAATATTTAGAGCCAACCGCCATTAGACGAAACACACTGTCATTGTTCGCATGTAAATTCTTTGTCGGCTTTTTCCATTGTGTGATTATGAGTTCCAGCAGTAGCGACGAAGAAACTGCTGTAATAGCATTGGCAATAGCTGCAGAAGAGGATGATCAAGTATCAAGGAAAAAAAGAAGATTGTGGGTGCACAGTATTAATGCCGCACGGGCTAGTGAGGGCGAGTATCATACGCTATTTTCAAGATTGAAAAATGACAATCAAAGATTTTTTCGATATTTTCGTATGAGTTACGAAAAGTTTATAGAGCTATTACACATCATAGAACCTACAATTCAAAAACGTCATACAAACTTTAGAATAAGCATATCACCAGAGGAACGGTTGGCTGTGACCTTAAGGTGAGATAAAAACCCACATCATAGAGTAATAACTTCGTTTTAAAACTTCATTGAAAACCATGTTAAAGTAAATTGGAAACCATAATTTTTTCAGTTTATAGTTTTCTGGTGTTTGCATTAAGTTAATTTATAAAATATTTCTTATGACTATGGGAGTAGTAAGGGTGTCAAAAAGTCTTAGCTCGCAATACAGAATCATATTCTATGCATTAAAATAAATGAAAAATGTTCAGCAACTCTTTTCCTGCTTAATTTAGTCACAATCGGCCATTTTGTTTTTTTATAAAAACTCACTAAGAAATAGGACAAGGAGTTCAAATTTTGTGTGGTACTGTTAGAAGTGTACCAAACATAAATACTTTATTTTTATTACTTTCAAAATGGTAGCCATACAAAATGTTTACTGTGGAATCTCTCAAAAATTGTTAAATTTGCAAAAAAAAAATATTTTTCTTTTTTAATGACAAACAAAATGTTTTTTTTTTTTCATTTCTATAGGTCAGGGATAACAGCGTTATAAACAAAAACTGAAAACATAATTTCATGGTAATTTTCTACAACACCAAAATTGTTTGGTATTAGATGTATAGTATGTTGTCCAATTATTATTTCATTTAAAAATAAATGTTTTCTTAAACTCAAATGATACTAAATAATACAGTAGAAACTAACTAATTCGAAATCCAAGGGAAAGTATTTTTTTCGAATTAAAGGAAGTTTGAATTATCGAGACTTTGAATTATAGAGGTAAATAAAATTTGAATTAGGCCTATATATTACCTATTACCGCCCGAGTTCAATTGCACAATACAACTAACTGTCTATCTGTACACTGCGCATGCGCGGCGCTTCCGGCCTTCCGACCTTCCGCCAAAAATCGCTCGCTCTTCGAAAAGTGGCGGAAGCGGACGGAACGGAGCGGACGGAACGGACGGAGCGGATGCTATGTGCAGTTCCACATTTGATTACATGGTTTTCGATTTTTGGCGGAAAGGACTGAGCGGAGCGGACGGAACGGAGCGGATCCAGTGTGCGACATGCCTTAGATGCCTTGTAAATGCCATCACCGGCGAATCCATGGTCACTCAATAAACTAATAATAGTAGAATTTACTAAATATTGTGAGTGTGATTTCTCTTACTACATGTTAAAGCTACAACTAAAAAGTAAATAATAATAGAAAAAATAACTACTTCAAATCTTAAAATTAATTTACAAGAAAAATAAGGAATAGACTTTAAACTAATGAAAGACGAATAACGACAGTAAACTTTGGGTATAAATAAAACACCAATAAAGAAAAACTCTAACAGCAAAACATGAGAACAACAAAGTAAGAAAAACAACACAAAAAATACCATGAATTATTAAAATGTATTTCGTTGTTAACTAGCTTTAATTAAATTCTTACTAGCGATGATAAACCGCCAAGGTATTTCGCTCTTAAAAAAAGAATAAGTTGAAATTTGTATTACACTAACCTGTCATAAAAATGTGTATGCTTAAAATGAAGGTGAAAATGAAGAAATATTTAATGTATGTAACGCTCTGTATTTAATCTGTTTTGTTTAGATGTAAAAAATCCAAAATTTGTTTTATTTCAAATCCAAATATTAGCACGTCTATCTGACTGAAAAGTGTTCAATGATAAATGGTTAAAAATTTATTGTACTTGTTGAAAGCAGCATGAACCTGGTGGAACCTGCCGATAGCTTTTCTAGGTAAAATCAGCTGGCATGGGGAAAGGGTTATTTTAGTGACGTCGGGGAGGGTGGGGGTGACAAATTTCGCTGCCTAGAGGCGGCAAATACCTAAATACGTCTCTGGCGTGTATAAATTATACTTTGGCAGTTGGGTTAAAAAAGAGGACGGCTCTGAAACTCACTGCTGCCATTCAGGGCTAGAATGAAATGTAAACAATCACTAATCAGGGCTGTGTAACTTTTCACTAATAGTTTTTCTGTCAAGTAAATAAACACCTTTACTCTTTACTGCAATCATTTCGGGAATAGAGTGGGGAGGGTTAAATCTTGAAAACGTTCAAGAAATTCTTTAAAAATAAAGCTTTTCCAAGATACTTCATATGAAAATATCATAACACTAGAGGGCTCCGTCCCATGGTGAAGGAAACGCAGATTACCATTTATGAAACAAATCATGGGAAGTATAACAATTTATTTTTATTGTAAAGGAGCTGTTACCCCCTCCCTCCCCCCAGTTCACCCATTAGACGTTACTATTTATATTGTGATTGTTATTATTTATTTTATTTCCTATAAAACACTTAAAATTAATAAGTGCCAAATTTTCACATATCTAGCTTTAAGGAAAGTATAAAAATCTAAATTTGTATAAGGGTTGTTACTACATTTTCACCACTTAGCAACGTGTGACAAAATGTAAATCTATGAACTTTTTCTATGTATCTTGTAAGAATTAAATGTACAAATTTTCAGCTCACTAACTTTGAGTTAAATATAACAATTAATTTTTATTGTTTTAGGGGTTGTTAACAAATTTTTGGCCCTTAGCAGCATACGACAAAATGCAAATCGCATTTAGTGTTTCTATGCATCTTGTAAGAAATAGATGTATAAAATTTCAGTTCTCTAGCTTTAAGGAAAGTATAACAATTAATATTTATAGTTTTAGGGTTGCTTCTACCCTCGATTCAAAATTAATTCTAGCCTATGTTACTCAGGGATAGTGTAGCTTTTTTATTAGTAAAACTATTTTTTCGATCAGTTCAGTAGTTCCAGAGATTACCTCCTACATAAAAACAAACAAACTAATACATTTTACTAAGTTATAATATTAGTATAGATTATTTAAAAGGTATAATTTGTCTCTCCTACACAACTCATAGTAAAATATTTTGACAATAATATAGTAAAATATTTATTATTTGTTATAGCCTCCCAAAATATTTATTCTGTATGTAATATGTAATTCTAAATATTGGAATTCTTTATAAACCCATGGTTGCATGCTTTAGCTTTATTACTATTTCACATTTTATAATTTATTGTGTTACATCTACTTTATCCATTCCGGAGTAAATCCTTCTGGACAGACGTACAATTAATTGAGAGTACCTAAGAGTTCCATTATTTATTTATTTTTTTTTTTTAATGTACTGAACAATAAAAAAGGATAAACAAAGTTAGGCCTATTTTTACATAGGATTTATGTTATCGCAAAAAAGAATGCCATAAAAGCATGTTCAACAATATAAAGTGGTTTAATATATAGCCCCAAAGTGGTAAATAAAAAAGAGCCTCACTATAATAACTTACTACGTTCGGTACGTCTAGTCTATAAATAGTTTAGGTTTTGCAATTTTCAGAAACTTTACTATTGCTTTTAAGTACCGGTATAAAATATATTTTCTAGCCATCGGAGCCTTAGAATTAGCCAAGTTTTGAGCCGTAAAATTTAAAGTTTCTCTTTGAAATATAAAAGCTTAGAAAACCAATATGTCCATTGTATAGAAATTCTTTTTTATTGCAATATGCACCTGAAATAACGTTTGTCCGGTTAAAAGGTTAACTATTAAATATTTTATAAATACCATATTTCTACCCTCCGTATCTTGATGAAAATTATACAAAATTTTACAAAATTCATAATTTAATATTTCTAGGAAATTTTACAATAAGAAACAGTGTGAAATAGTGCGATGCAAAAATAATGTATTGTAAAACATTATTGTAGATATTTACTATGCCAGCGCATTCTAGCCGCGGCATTCTTACGATACTACTCTGCTTGGTAAACTAAGGAAAATAGGTTACTATTTTTAGGTTACGGTATGCGTTTCTTAATAAATAATTCGACCACGCAGCTGAACCGCTGACGTGAGTTGAGCAAATTTCCAAAATTAAGTTTATAGACCGATATTTTAGGGTTTCGACCAACAATTTGGGAAATAGGTCTATTCACGACGGTGCTGAATAGCTGCAAAATGGTTCGCACGCCATTCCGCATATTGGGAGTATCTTCAATAACACAAAGCATTGCGTGCTTCGCACGCCATTCCACATATTGGGATTGTCTTCAATACACAATGCATTGCGTGCTTCGCACGCCATTCCACGTATTAGGATTGTCTTCAATAACACAAAGCATTGCGTGCTTCGCACGCCATTCCACGTATTGGGATTGTCTTCAATACACACAAAGCATTGCGTGCTTCGCACGCCATTCCACATATTGGGATTGTCTTCAATACACAATGCATTGCGTGCTTCGCACGCCATTCCACATATTGGGATTGTCTTCAA
>JAGFPH010002567.1:105786-124974 GCA_018207615.1 Philaenus spumarius | reverse complement strand
ATGGCGTGCGAAGCACGCCATTCCACATGTTGGGATTGTCTTCAATACACAATGCATTGCGTGCTTCGCACGCCATTCCACATATTGCGATTGTCTTCAATACACAATGCATTGCGTGCTTCGCACGCCATTCCACATATTGGGATTGTCTTCAATACACAAAGCATTGCGTGCTTCGCACGCCATTCCACATATTGGGATTGTCTTCAATACACAATGCATTGCGTGCTTCGCACGCCAAACCTCGTATTAGGGGTATTTTCAACACACAAAGCATTGCGTGCTTCGCACGCCAGCCCCACGGTAGAATCCACCACATTTTCTTTGAACCGGGTACTTCTATGGTATTTCACGTTTTGATCGATTTTGGGGGAACCAAGCGAGCTATAAGGTCGCGTAAAAAAACAAAATGTGCAGAATAACATCTTACATTTATATTTTTAGAAAAAACTCTAAAAAAAATTCATTGTCTTAGTAAAAATCTCAAAAAATGGTTACTTCCGGTCAAAAAACTTACTTCCGGTTGTTGGATTTTTTTGGCTAACGAACTCGTCCGAGCCACTTACACGACCAACACGTGTACCAAATTTGGACCAAATCGGACTTAAAATGCGACCGCTAGAGTGCGAACACATATATACATATATATATATATATATACATATATATATACATATATATATATGAATTTTAATGACACCCCAAAACGTGTTCTGGGGACCATGATCGGTGCTCATTTGCTACTCCCGACTTTGGGTCTCACCATAAGGGCCACTGCAATAGCTCATTTTTCCGATGGAAATTCGCTAATAATTACTAGACATACAGATTTCGGAGTAATCTTTATCTTGACATCTGACACGTACATTTTTTCTTGGCATTGTTAGCCAGTAAAACAGGTTATTATCGACATGCATTAGGCCTACAAATCGATCTACTGTGTCTTCATGCCTTTTATGCACAACCGACTAGACTTAGGCTGCAACAATAATGGTTATTCTATAATTCCGTGTGCTATTAATAATTAGGCCTATGCAATGTCAATCCGAATAACATATGAACCAATTAGAATTTTAATAAAGATGTGTAATAAGTTAGAAGTAAAGTAGATAGCAAAATGAAATTATTTAAACAAATTTTAATGTTAGGTTTTGTTGCCATTTTAAAGTTTCTCAAAGCTTCGGTTTAACTACCACAGTTTTGTTAATATTTATTTTACTCGCAGCCTAAAATAATCAGATTAGATTTTATACTTATCATTTTATTAATGGTGTATAATATAGAATAGCCTATGTTGACAACTAACACAATTGAAACTGTACTCCTATGGAACTTAGACTACATGGTAACTTATTTTCTTTCATATATTTTGCAATGATTGTTTCGAATAAAATTATAGGCCTATGTACTGTACTTGTTCAAACACTTTATGAAACTACCCACTTATACTCTATTTACGTTAATTCTTAAAGTATAACCTAATTTTAAGCTCTACTTCAATACAGTGTTGATAAGCTTAATAAGTTACAACAAATTTCAAGTTTATAGGTAGGCCTATAGTGCTTGTAAATGCTAAAATTATTGTAAAATTCGTGTTACCTTTTATTAGCCCTAGCATCATTTAGTTTATTTCAAACTTCATTACAATTTCTTTTTAAAACACTGACAATTCTCGAACCTATTAATAATGTATTATGTAATGCACATTCAACTTGTTTGAACAGATATTTTAAATGGCTACTGTAGAATATAGCTACTGTAACAAACGCTAGCGATTATGATGAGCTTTTTAAGAGTGAAGACCTAAAATGGTTATTACAATCGAAAGAAGAAAAATACACTATTATGCATGATTTTGTTTGTTTGTTGCTGTGGTCATTTTTTATGACATTAATTCTATTGCATGTAGCAGGCTGAGAAACTATTTCAAATTTTAAAATGATATTAACCTAAACTACTAATCCTACTTATATAATAATACAGCATAGCCTCAAACCTGTGTAACCCTATTGATACCTATTTCTGGAATTTAAATGATAAAAAATGTATTAATTTAAAAATGAAACGACATTTTTAAATCATCATTATATTTATAAGGGCACTTGTTGAGGTTTTTTGGTTTTAGGTTACAGCCCTATTGATTTCTGGAGACTGCCGGGCTGATTGTCATGTATTTTGTTTTAAATTGAAAAAATGTTGTCATTAGTATCAAAAAACTATGAAATGTATTTTTATTTCATTCGTACATTTGTAAGGGCACTTTTAGTATTTTTTATTTTAGGTTAGTACAACCCTATTGATACCTATTAATGGAGATCTACCGGGCCTATATTCATGCTCTTTGTTTTAAATGAAATGCAATTTCGTTATTTTAACGAAAAAATTATGAAGTGTCATTTTTATTTCACCGTTATACCAGCCAGGGCACTTTTTTAAGTTTTTTGTTTTTAGAGATCTACAAGGCCGATTTTTGTTCTGTTTGTTTAAAACGAAAGACAACTTTGTAATTTTAATCAAGAAATTATGAAATGCAGGTGCCTAATTCTTATTTCATCTTTATATTTACAAGGGCACTTTTTGGGGGATTTTGGTTTCAGGTTACAACCCTGTTATAGACTACCTATTTCTGGAGATTCATTTTTCCCTAGGACTTTTTCACTAACCGAACAGAAACAGCTGACCTCGGGAGGCTTTGTTACTTAGTTGTTTAATATAACAGTTTTTGTAGACATTAATACTATGTAGAAATTAATTAAACACATTTAAGCTTGCATTTTTAATTTATAAATAGCTCATTTTCGTCAATATTGGACTTTATACAAAATAATTATTTATTTGTAATCATTCAACTCGTGAAAGCAGTTGCATAAATAAATCTGAATCATAAGAATTTAATAAGGGAACTTTCATGCTAATCTGATGCAATCAGATGTAAACTACTAGGACTTAGCTGGGTTGTTCAGTAAATATTGATTTGTATATTGTGATATTAAATTATTTGGTTAACACGTTCACTGCTACGCATTTTTCGTATTTCCTATACTAGGAGCTGACCTTTTATTTTTTATATTTATAGTCTAAATGAATAGAAATTATCTATTTTTTTATTTTTGAACCTTTCTACGTAATAATTACTAATATTTTAAAGCTGACGCACATGTGCGTCCATAGCACATAGGCTTAAAATTGGCGTGAGAAGCAAGCAATGCTCTGTGTATTGAAAATTCTCCCAATACGGGGCTGGCGTGCGAAGCACTCAATGCAATGTGTATTGAAAATACTCTCAATTAACAGTTTTGGTAGACATTAATATTATGTAGAAATTAATTGAACACATTTAAGCTTTTATTTTTAATTTATGAATAACTCATTTTCGTCAATACTGGAGTTTATAACGGAATAATTATTAATTATTGCCCAAAGTGACGTTCTCTCAGGAGCAAGATGCAGCCATTTCGACAATTAGCGAGAATTTACATACATTTGTATTTTCGATTAATTAATTCGCTTAAAATCATCCAATCGTAATAACACCGGCACCATTGGAAAGGAAATGGATTAAACTTTAATTTTTGTATTTAAAACTTTTTCGTAAAACGTATATTTACATACGTAACCATCGTTTCAAAATTGTAGAATGTCAAACAGCTGTTCTCGGTGCGAAATCGCGAGGTTAAGAACGTAAAACTTCGTAATTTTCATTTGCAACTCCTCACAGTTGTCAATTATCACAAAGATCATCACAGCATTGGATTCCTCAGACTTTTATTTTTCAAGTGGTGTTTAGATATCAGGTGCTGCTATATTTTATTTCGAGATATCGAATTTACAATAAAGGCATGTCATTGGTTAACGATTCGGCCAATAAGCAAGCATTTTATAAATCGATTTTTACTATCAATCGATTTATTCATAAGATGTTTAATATTATTATACTGTTTTAAAGAGAAAATTCCAACGTTTAGGCCCGTAGTCAAGACGCTGTTCAAGTTGCGTTCATAAATACGGGCCTTATTCTATGTTCAGTTCAAATAATTTAGGTGAAACTTAGTTGGCACAGACATGATGTAAATGAAGCGGTCTATAACCTAATAACCATTTTACACTCTGATCTCAAAGCGTGCACTGTAAGTTTTATTCGTCTTGATATTTTAGTGAATTGAAAGTGTTTATAGTTTATAAAATAGTGTTATATTGTGTTTTAGTTATAAATAAATAAGTGTAGATTGTGTTTAAGTGAAATTAGGCTTATAACAGTGTTCTAATAAAATGGCGAGTGAAGAAATAAGGTTTTAGGTTAAATTGCCGCTTTGATATTTTGATTTTTCATTACAAAATGTAAAGTTATTTGAAACTGGGTAGAATGCTATTCGATTCTACATTTCATTCTCGAATTTTTGGTATAAAAAAAACATTGCTTCAAGTAAAAAATGTTTAGGCCCAGTCACTTTGAACTTAGTCTGATTTGCAGGTTATGTAGTAAAAACGTTCAAAGTGTTATTTTGAACTAAACAATTGTGAAATTGAAATATATTTTTACATATTTCTATTTAGAACTAAATTATAAAACTTTTGTGTATTTTGAAAAAAATTACAAAAATGTTTTACTATTTTTTATGTAGGCACAAAGTTGTTTTTTTTCCTTCCGTTACTAAACATTTTTTGCTTTCTAAGCTAATAACTTTTACAATTTCAAAAGAAACTAATTTTTAGTGGCATATTTGAATTTTTTGAAGTTTCTTCTACACACACTTTTGGATTGGGGTTCATTTACTATTTTTGGCGAATTTTTAAAAATATGTTTACAAAACGCTAAAAACAGGCTTTTCAATTTTAGCTTTAACCATGCCACTTGGAGGGTTAACAAATAAGTTTATGTAGGAAGCCAACATATTTTACAAGTAGGCTAGTCATTTCTAAATAGCTTATACATTTAAACAACATCATGAATCAAATAAGGAAATCTTAATTTTCCAAAATCATTATTTCAGTTTGTCGACAAAATATTTTCTTTTTCAGCAAAATCTTTTCCCCACCTTTGTCAGTAAATTAAATTATGAATGTGACTCCTCGTAAAATCTGCATGCACGATGCACATAAAGGAAATCTTTACTGCATATATTTCTTGTAATATAAAGCAGGCTGCACGACAAGAGATAGTTTAAAGGTGTGTAAAATACTCTCTTTTTCGTATTTCACAAGAATCATAAACACAATTTATGGGCTCTAAAATGAAATTGCTTATTATATAACAAGTTCCTTGCATAGATTTTTATTCACATATTCTATGATGGTAAAAATACATAAATGGTTAGATAGTAGGGCTACTATATATTATTTTTATTTTATTTTTGTCAAAAGTCTCGTACAATTATTTATACCCCCAAACAATTACTGTAATTTCCAAAACACTTTAAAAAAACGTGTCATACAAATTTATTCTTAGATAACTATTGCAAGAAACAGAAAAAATGGAAGTTACAGAATTAATATTTTCTCACAAAAATGTTATTTTCACAATGTTAACTATCCTCATTTAGTAATTAAAAATACACATCGCGATTCGCGTACTGGGAACGTTATTAATATTAAAACATAAACACATAGGCCTATACAGAGTTTGGGGGGAAAATCCTTTCATGACTTTTGAATATGATTCCTCATATAAAAAGCAAGGAAAAAGTTCAAATGAACGTATGTCATAAAACGTTTAGTTTTCCGTCTGTCTGTATGTGTTTTTTACGTAATACGTAATATAGCTTAGGAACCTCTGAAGATATTAACTTCAAATTTGGTACATGTATTACATCTAATAAGACCCTATTTGGTATGAAATATCAAGTTTATAACTTCCACCATTTCAAAATGGCGGCCATTTTAAATTTCTAAATCTCAATATCTCAAAATCCGTAAATTTAACAAAAAATTTACGAGAGACAAAAAATTTGCTAAATTGTATCTCCTAAAGGCCTTTTCACACCGCGGTCACAGTATGTCACGTGACGTCACGTGATTGACGTCACGTGCCAGACGGGTAATTCACACCGCCTCAGACGTCTGTCAGGTATTGGGAATTCATTTCTGCTCTATCAAGTCAGTTCAGTTGTTGTTCTACTGTTGTACACTATATATATCCCTGTCTGTATCGTATCATAATTTGTTTATATATTATGTACGTTATTGTATATGTAATTTTTTAAAGTTATTTCTGTATAAAAATATACCAGTTTGTATTAAACATGCCTGTTTTCTTAAAGTCTACAATTTTAAACCTTGAAGGATTTTGTTCTTAGTTGAATTTGAATTTTACATTAAAGAGTAGAAATAATACAAATGTAGCCTACGCTAAAATTAATATTGATGTAAGAGTAATAAATATTAACACCATACATGGTGTTAATAATATTATTAAACTATACACTATTGACTATTTTGGAGGATTATTATGAAAATACTGTTTATAAAATACCTTGATGAAATCAAATAAATATTACTACTGCCAGTACAAAAGTTTTTTTTTTTTTTTAGCTTAAACCAGTACAAAAAATAACTACTTCATTCACTGGATAATGTAAGCCCTTTAAAATCGACTGCCCTAAAACATGTCGTTTTAATAAAATATCTTTTATCCTTATTTTTTTTTTTGTCGCAGTTTTTCTGCTATTTCGCCCCATGCTATTCCTTTAAATGGCTGTCTCTGTATTCTTCCAAATCTCCATTCCACAGTACTGGACGGGTTCTGACAACTTCGATTAACTGCTCCATAACAAATAACGAAAAAACTAACAATACAGCAACTTGTAACGAGTTAACGAAACTGAGCGACAGAGTGTGGTCAGTGCGCATGCGCGAGTACACGGACGTCGACAGATATTTGAAAAGATCGCTCTCGGAGTGATCTCGCAGATTCGTCTGTCGACGTCTCTAGCGTATGTAGGGCTCTGCGAGGTCGGTGTAAATTGCACCTTTTAAAACTATGGAAACAGATCTTTTGAAAAATCTGTCACGTGACATAGTGTGACCGCGGTGTGAAAAGGCCTTAAATAATGGTGTATAAATTATTAAGGTTCCATAACTATTAGAGTTTTTGTAATTTTATGGAAATGACTACAAGCGAATTTTGTGGTTATAATGGCAAAATGTCATGTTTCTAGTGAGAAAACTTGTTACTGTTAGGTTATTTTATAAATAATTCCATGAAGTCCTTATGGCATTATTCAGTAAGCTAAATTTTATTCATTATTTGTATTTTTTTATTTTATTCCTAACATTTATCCTGTGTCGTAGAAAAGCCTTCAGGCACTACTGGGTCCATCCTATTGTGAGTTCTCGTCTCCTCAAAAGTCAGTTTTCTTTGCTGCAAAATGAGTTGTCCAAATCTGGCATTATTAAGTACAGAACAACCAGGGGCGGATCTTGGCATGTGCGACCTGTGCCACCGCACAGGGCGCCATCGGCACCGGGGCGCCATGGCGATGGAAAAAAATTGTGGTACTTGTAATTGGAAAATAAGGAGAATAGTAGAAAATTAATCTTTTATCAAAGATTCGAATGATTAGATATATTATAACAACAAAAGTGCACGAGGCGGCAGGAAACTAAAAGTGTTGGGGGTGGGGGCGCGGCGTATACCTCCGAGAATCCGAGCCGGCCGGTCGCCAATCCCGCCGGAACTGGGGCGACAGCAAGTCAGCTGTATTTAAAAATAGGTGCATAGGGCGCCCCACCCGCTGCCCTGAGTGGTGGGGGGGGGGGTATGGAGGAGTATTTCACCCCCCACCTGTCAAAACAGAATTCCATATAACCTCCTCAAATCAGTCATCAAACTTTTTAGTAGCATCATTATTGGCTTAATCGATTGACTGATATGAGAAATAGACCCATTACTGTAATTTCCAATAATTATTAACATGTCGACAAAAAAAAAGCCTTCGGGTAATTTTTATAGAAAAAGAAAGGCTGATATTGAAAAACAAGACCAACAGCAAGCTAAAGCATTAAGCAAATTTTTCCGTGGTGCCTCTGGATCAGCTGATGCTGGAGCTGGACCCTCAGATGATGCCGTGCTTGGATTACAATCTCAAAATGATGAAATTGGATTGCAGGTAAGAGAGAATATCATTTTAGTTAGTAATATCTTTAATTGTATACGCTGTTTAGCAAATTACAATACTAATTTTGTGCTAAAATTCGCCAAAAATATTAAATGAATCCCAATCCAAAAGTGTTATTTTTGTAGATAAAGGTTCAAAGAATTCATATATGCAATTAAAAAATTTATTGGTACAAAATTGTAAAAGTTATTAGCTCAAGAAACAAAAAATGTTCAGTAACGAAAGGAAAAAGTTCAACTTTAGGCCTACATAACAAGTAGTAAAAATTTGTTTAATTTGTTTCATAAGTGTAAAAAAGTTTCGTAATTTAGTTCTAAATAGAACTGTGTAGCCTAAAAATATTTATCAATTTCAAATTTAGTATTTTGAAAATAACTGTTTTTAACGGTTCGCTAAGCTAAAAGACTATCAGGCTAAAAGACGTTAGAATCCGATATATTCCAATTTTCCATTCCGCTCTTGGGAATGAAATTATGGCTTGTTTCTCACGGTTCTAGAGACAAAACTATCCCACGAAACCTTATTCTGTTTACACCAAATAAAACCTTGAATCTCCCTCTTTACAAACATATAAAAAAAAAAAATGTCTATAAATAGAACGAACACTCCCACTTCTGACGTGTTATAGATAAGGTTGTTTTATTGGTTGGAAAACCAACTAATTGCAAGCGTCTAGAAAACACCCAATTTCTTGGGGATGGTTAGACCGAGTTCTGATTGGATGGCAGTTTTAAAATGGGGAGACTGTGATAAATCCATCTGTATATAAATATAACTAAGAAAATTAAAATAAAATGGGCGAGCTGTAGGGAGAGACAAAAAGAAACTACGCCCGTTTGGCGGGTTAGGTCACAGTTGTTCTGACAACTCCGTAAACTAAAACGATGATTACGTATGTAAATATACGTTTTAGAAAAAACTTGTAAATACAAAAATTAAAGTTTGAAACATTACCTTTCCAATGGTGTTTGTGTTTTTGAGATTGGATGATTCTTAATGGGTCAAATATTCGATACAATCACGCGTTACAAATGTGTTGTCTGCCAGTTTAAGGGTTAAGAGTGTATTTTATTTTTTCCACATAAGGCAACCTACAAGCTAAGAAAAAATACAAGCTAAAATTTAAAAATGTGTATTTTTTTACAGAATCTCTTGGCAACAGAATATAAAAAAGATTGCGGTCAAAATGATAATCCCGAAAACGATTTAATTGCCACTGAGGATGAAACCAAATTATCCTTTGAGCATGGACAACAACCAGAGCTACTTCAAGGCATTTTACCACCTTCACCGACAATAAGTCCAGCAAAGAATTTAGAGGTTTGTATGCATTATTTATATTTATTTTATGCTACGAGATTGGACCAGCCGAAAAACAATTTCTGTTCTTTTAAGAAATAAGAAATGAATCCTAAATTAAATATAACAGAAGTAACTACTAAAAACTACTGAGCACTGATAGTAGACGTATGTCTCTGCATGTATTTTTATTTTTAATTGTAACCACTTTCAATGGAATTTAACACTAAAATATCAATTCATTGATCAAGTTACACACATCTTTTATCATAAATGTTTTCAAAATGCTTAATATAAGTTATCTAACTATAAATAAGTATAATCAGATTCAAACAGACGAAATGCAAGATGACTGATCCCAAACGAATCGATACCTCGTTTCGCTCAGTTAATTAATATTATCAATATAATACTAGGGGAGACCCCTGCGTGCTCCGCACGCCAACCCCCGATGGAACCTTCTAAAAACATATGTTATGTTTTTTTAATAAAGGTGTAGGATTAATAATAACCTCAAAACTAAGATGGTAAATCATGTTAAATATTCAAATCAAATTATTTCGTATATCTCATAACAACAGTTACAATCAGGGGCGGATCTTGGCATGTGCGACCTGTGCTACCATCCAGCAGCTGGATTAGTTTGTTTCTTATTATAAACAGCTGTCTTGTTTAGAAATGGTTTTAAATTATTATTATAAACATTATTATTATTATTACTATAAACATAATTATTTACATCCATAAAAGCAGCTGGATTAGTTTGTTTTTTAAACAGCTGTTTTGTATAGAGATAGTTTTAAATTATTATAAACATTATTATTATTATTATTATTATTATTATTACTATAAACATAATTATTTACATCCACGAAAGCAGCTGGATTATTTTGTTTCTTATTATAAACAACTGTTTTGTATAGAAATGGGTTTTAAATTCGTTCCATGTTAATCTTGTGGGGAAACCCCGACCTTTGAAATTAGATCACGTCATTAAGGATAGGAATTTTTGACGTCTAAAACCTTATTGCAAAACTTCGAAATGAGACGAAATGAAACTGATTCACGTATTATACTGTGTGTAAAAAAAAGTCCGTCCGTCCCCTTTAATTTTTTGCTTCTTAAAACAAACAAATATCTTTTGGGGAACGTTATCGGACATTTTGAGAGTCCCCCAAAAATGGGGGATTTCGGGGGCAACTAAAAATTTTTAAATGGAAAGTATGGTCTTGTGATACCTCGTTTTAAAGGTATATTTAAGAATAGGTAAATGACATAAAGAAAATAAAAATCGGACCACCCAAAACAAAATGGCGGCTCTAAACGTGTTGAAATAAATCGACATAAAGTTGCTAATATCTCGAAAAGGAAGAGTTTTTAGAAAAAAATTGAAGAGACAATAAATATACGAAATCGATTTGGAAGCAAGTTTTTAGGTCAAGAACTTTGAAATTAAATTTTTTTGTCTCTTGAAATGTTTTCTAAAAACTCTTCCTTTTCGAGATATTAGCAACTTTATGTCGATTTATTTCAACACGTTTAGGACCGCCATTTTTTTTTTTTTTGAGGGGGCGGATTTTTATTTTTTTATGTCATTTTCCTAGTCTTAAATATTCATTTAAAATGAGGTATCACATGACCATATTTCCCATTTAAAAGTTTTGAGTTGCCCCGAAATCCCCATTTTTGGGGGACACTCAAAATTTCCGATAACCTCAAAAGATACTTTGGAATAAGTTAGTATCGTTCCCCAAAAGATATTTGTTTGTTTTAACAAGAAAAAAAATTAAAAGTGGGGGACGGACTTTGTTTACATACAGTATATAAGGATATAATACCAATATAATTAATATTGGTATTGCTTTTTCAGGATATTGGAGACGCTGGTGATGAAAATGAAAGCGTACTTGACGACTCCGCCTCACACGACCCCGCAGAGTGGCCAGCTTTCATCACTGATAATATCCGCCAACTCCTCTTACAGCGTGGTCCTGAGCAAGTTACGCAAATTGACTTTCCTCTAAAAAATCGTAGGTTTAGCACCGTTCATTACCGCAGGCAGCTTAACAATGGCGAACTTATTCACCGCCCTTGGTTGATTTACTCTGTCAAAAAGAATGTGGTATTTTGTTTTTGTTGTCGACTTTTTTCTCTATCTAAACAAATAACAACACTGAACTCAGAAGTGGGAAATTGTGACTGGAGGCATCTAGCTCGTGTTTTGTCTGAACACGAAACATCCCCGAGACACATGAGAGCTTTCCAGGATTGGGATGAGTGCAATAAGAGAATAAGAACACATAAAACAATTGACAGAGAAAATCAAAAAATGATTGAAAGTGAAGCAGAACGATGGAGAGAAGTTCTTAAAAGAATTGTGCTTATGGTAGAATTTTTAGCCTCACAAAACCTTGCATTTCGTGGAAAATCCGACACTTTGTATGATAGAAACAATGGAAATTTCTTGAAAATCATGGAGTTTATAAGCAAGTTTGATTCCGTAACAGCTGAACATTTGCGACGTATAAATTCCAAAGAAGTTTTTGTGAATTATCTTGGAAAAGGAATTCAGAATGAAATAATTAACCTTCTTGGCTTGAAAATAAAAAAGCTCATTTTGAAAGAAATTTAAGATTCTAAATACTATTCAATTATTTTGGATTGTACACCTGATGTGAGTCATACAGAGCAACTTACCTTGACTGTAAGATATGTATATTGTGGACCTGAAAGCACCCCAACAATCAAAGAAAGTTTCTTAGGATTCATTCCCATAGACTGCTCTACAGGTGAGGCATTGACTGACACTCTTTTAAAACACCTGGAAGCCCTTGATCTGCCTTTGAATGATATGCGAGGTCAAGGCTATGACAATGATGCGAACATGAAGGGTAAGCATGCAGGAGTGCAAAAGAGAATTCTAGATGTGAATCCTCGAGCTTTTTTCGTACCCTGCAGTGCTCACACACTAAATCTTGTTGTAAATGATGCCGCACTATCTTGCATTGATGCGGTGAACTTCTTTGGGACAGTTCAAGAGCTACAAGTTTTTTTCTGCGTCAACTCACAGGTGGACTGTTTTGAAAAACTATGTATCGTCATTGACTTTAAAACCACTTAGTGAAACTCGCTGGGAAAGCAGAATCGATGCTGTAAGTCCTCTTAGGTACCAAGCTGGTGAAGTGTATGACGCTCTATTGGACATATCTGCCGATACGAGAACTGATGCTTTCGGGAAGAATGCAGCTCTTAGCTTGGCCAAAAAATTAAAAAACTACAAGTTTATCTGTAGTCTTTTGACATGGCACGCAATTTTGTTTCGTGTAAACTTGGTGAGTAAACTTTTGCAGAGTAAAGAATTGGATATTACAAAAGCCATTGAGCTTATCGGCCAAATCACGGAATACTTCATCAAACTGAGAACTGACAAAGGATTTGAGGAAACACTTGTTGATGCGAGGGAAGTGGCTGAAACTCTAGAAATTGAGCCAACGTTTGAAAAAGAGGAACAACTTCGCCCAAGAAGGAAAAAAAAGCAGTTTGATTACGAGTCTTCAGACGAACCAACTACTGATCCAAAGATCGCCTTTAAGAGAGACTTTTATTTTTATGTACTTGACAGAGCAACTTCTTCATTGCAGGAAAGATTTGAACAACTCCGACATCATCAAAATCTTTTTGGATTTATCTATAAAGCTTTTGACTATAACGAAATCCAACAAGAGGAGAAAAAAGAAGACCTTAACTCACGTACGGCCAATCCACACCATGACACCATGTTTCACGGCGCAAACGCAACCATCTAGACAATAGCGAGACATTTGCATATATTTGCATAATCGCAAATTATAACCCACTTAAAATTATCCAATCGTAATAAAACTGGCACCATTGGAAAGGAAATGAATTAAACTTTAATTTTTGTATTTACAACTTTTTCGTAAAACGTATATTTACATACGTAATCATCGTTTTAAAATGTGCACATCGGCCTACAGCTCTTTCCACGCGAGAATCTGCGCACAATTGAACTGTTATTTCTCACTCTTGCAACGTTTCCCACCATCTACAATAATGTTTCTTTGGCATTTCTAACATACCGTTGGATTGGTTGGGATTTCATCTTTCTGTTGGTGTCTTCCAATCAGATTTCACAGTACATTAACTGTTTCAAACAAGATTTACTGTAAACCCTTGCGATTGGACAGTCTCTCAACCGATAAACACGCCTTTTGTCAACGATTATTTAGTAGGCAACGCCCAATGATTTGACAGATTGCTTTATACGATTTTGTAGACTAAAGTCTGTAGTATCTAATGGTAGTAAGTAAACTGGATAAAACCGGTTTTGTGATTGTCTAAACAGCAGTGACAAGTTACGTTGTTGTGAGATCGCCTTGGGCGTTCGTTCCCACGCTATTCAAGTGGGCCGACCTACAGCACGTGTTAGCTCGGGAGTTTTTATTCCACTAATGTATTTTTGTTATTCAAACGAATGTAACTCAAACACTTTTGTGAACTAAGGAAAGACAAGTACACCGTTCTTTTCTTTGATTTATCCTCTACCACTTTCTTATAATAATATTTCATTTTTTGTCAAAGCATATACGTAAAGCACGTTACAATCTAGGCCTAGATAAATACCAGTTGTGTACTTGAAACATAAAAACGGTTTTTTTCAAAATAAAAAATTTGAAATTGATAAATGTTTTTATACAGTTCTATTTAGAACTAAATTACGAAACTTTTTTACGCTTACGAAAAAAATACAAAAAATGTTTACTAATTGTTATGTAGGCCTAAAGTTGAACTTTTTCCTTTCGTTACTGAACATTTTTTGTTTCTTGATCTAATAACTTTTACAATTTCAAAATAAACTTATTTTTAGTATCATATTTGAATTCTTTGAAGTTTCTTCTACAAAAAAGCTATTGAACACATTTGGATTGGGGTTCATTTACTATTTTTGGCGAATTTTTAAAGATATGCTTGCAAAACGCTAAAAACGGGCTGGCCAATTTTAGCTTTAACCGTGGCCGTTGTTGGGTTAAGAAAAAGTGTGCTGAACTTCAAATCGCATTAACAGATGGAAGTCACTCTGATATAGACGGAAACCAGTTATTCCAAGAACTCCTTATTCTTACGTCGATCAAGACCAAAGGCCGTCCTCTTAAAGATCTCTTGGAAATTTTAAATTATTTAACATCATCTTCCTTATGTGAAAATTTCCCCAATCTTTGTGTAGCCTTAAGAATTGGTCTTACTCTACCAGTTACTGTTGCATCTGGAGAAAGAAGCTTTTCAAAGCTTAAATTAATCAAAAATTATTTAAGATCTACCATGAGCCAAGAGCGGCTGGTTGGACTGGCCTTAGTATCAATCGAGTTTGATGTGTTGCAAAACATTAAAATAGATGAATTAATCAAAGAATTTTCTGAAACCAAAGCTCGGAGAGTTGTTTTTTAATTGACCGAGCGAAGCGAGGTCTCTGTTTTAACTCAACCGTTCGGCATTTCGTCTGTGTGTCTGTCTCACGATTACGGCCAAACCCCTTGACCGATTTTGATGATTTTTTGCATGAATGTTCCTTATTCCTAGGCCGAGCCATGTATATATACGGTTTTTTCCATTTTAACCCCTTAAATAAAATAAAAATGGCGGCCGGATCGTTTCTCTCAGTGTAAGCTTGTTTCCAAAGCCAGTTTGCTGTTTGTGGCTTAACCGTAAGTTGAATTTAAAAACTAATTAGATTTTGCCAGTAGCAAATCAGATTTTCAACCAAATTTTATTCTTGATTTTTTTCGTATCTCTAACGGCAAGCTCACAAAATGGCCGTAAACTTTAAATTTGTTAAAAATCGTTCAAGTTTTGTATTTCAAATTTCAACCATGTTTTTATACGTTTATTCTAAACCAATTCAAAAGTGTTCCATAGCTTTTTTGTAGATAAATGTTAAAAAAATTCATATATGCCAGTAAAAAAAATGATTGAAGTAAAATTAACAAAGTGATTACATCAAGAAACAAGCATGTTCAGTAACGAAAAGAAAATGTTCAACTTCAGGCCTACATAAAAAGTAGTAAAAATGTTTTGTAATTTTTTTCATAAAGGTAAACAAGTTTCATAATTTAGTTCTAAATATAAATGCATAAAAATATTTATCAATTTCAAATTTCTTATTTTGAAAACACCAGTTTTTATGTTCCTACTACAAGACTAGGCCAGTTTTGAATAGTAATTTAGGAATATATCCTTTGCCCCAAAATGACCTATTATTATAAGAAAATGTAGAGGATAAATCAAAGAATTGAACTTATATCGTTAGGCGTTATAAAAAATAATAACATTTGTAAATAAACTTGTTTAAAAAAAATGAAGTCGAGAAATTTCCAAAAAAAAATTTAAAAAAAATTTCAAATTAATTTTCTAACCCCCCTCCCACCGGTTGGGCCGTTACGTATTGGGGCGCCGGAACCATGCTTCGCACAGGGCGCCATTTACCCACGGTCCGCCCCTGAGAACAACTCAAAACTCAAATATAAAACCAAGTAAATTTGAGGTACAATTTTAGGCAACACTATCACAGCACATGCGATTGTCGTACAGAAGCTAGGGGGAGCGTTGGTGTTCGAGCCAGTGGTACCACACGCGCAAGGAAAATAATCGCAACCACAGTAGGCGACACCGTGTGAAAGTATCAGTGCCACTGCCATGCCCACCAATGTATACCACAGAGATCAAAAATAGTAGCTCCCACATACCACATGCGATTGTGGTCCGTGTGAAACCGGCCTAAGAGTGAAGGAATCAAACATATGAGACGCCTAGTATCAAAATCAGCAATGTCCAATTTTTGTCGATTTTGAGGTTTTTATTGAATATTGTTCTAGGTGCTGGATTCTACAGATCTATAAACAAATAAGTTTCAAAAGTTAACAATATCCAATGTTTTTTTAATAGTAAAAAATGATTGCAGTATCAGACCCAACAATCTCCAACAGAGTTACGTTTCAAATACAGCAATCTCCAATCCAACCAATCCCAGCTGGCCATTGTGTTTCCCATGATGCTCAGCTGTATTTCATTTTTGCCATCTGTTTACTACTTAGTGGCTTAGTGGTGTGTTTTGATGTTAAAGTAAAAACGTGGTTTGTTTATGAGTGATTAATTAATTACTTTTATAAGTATATTCAGTTGAAATGGATACTTCTTTAACATCTAGTGTGTCGGTTTCTCCCGTAACTCCAACGAAAGCTAGGAAACGGTTACCGCAACCTCAAAAATGGAAGAGAAACATTGCAAAAAAATTGAAGTAAGTAGCATAACCTAAGTTTATCATCATTAATGTTAATCATGTTTTTGTGTTGTTTACGCGTTGAAGGTTTCTTCCATAAAATAAAATGGATAAAGTTCACGTTCCCACATCAAATTAAGTTAATAAGTCATTAAGACTGTATTTCTTTGCTTTCCAGATACTCTGCAAAGACACTTCCAGAGTATCCTACCTGCGGACACAACACAAAGTCATTGAAATGTTCCACATTAAGGATGCAAGATCTCTTGAGAATCCACAAACAACTATATTCAACAACTGTTAAACTTGAACAAGATAATATTATTTTGAGGAATGTTAAAATTTCCCCAGTAAAAAGACGGCGTCCTAAGAACAATGAACACAAGAGTAAAAGTTATCAAACCAAGTATTTTGTGAAGGGTCGTGATGGGGCAAATGTTCCAGTTTGTCAAAAAGCATTTTTGAAAATCTTCAATATTACTAGAACAAGAGTAGAGTATCTCGTCAAGCAATTTGCTGTCACTGGCGAAAATGTTCTTGAAAAAAGAGGTGGTGATCGGAAAACGGCATTATTTCAAGCGCGTAAAGAGGCTGTTGTGAATTTCATTTCAGCACTTAAATGTGTAGAGTCGCATTATTGTAGGGGTAAAAGTGTTAGAAAGTACTTATCAAGTGATTTAAATGTAGTAAAACTTTGGAAAATGTACAATGCACAAGCTCTGGAAAATGTTAAGGTAAAGAAATCTCTATTTAGGATGATTTTCAATCGAAAATTTAATCTCGGTTTTGGTGGTCCACGAACCGACATGTGTTCTACCTGTATTTCATTGTCAGAACAACTGAAGACTGAGACTGATGTCAATAAGAAAAAGGACCTTATAACAGCCAAGCGCATTCACAAACTTCGCGCCAAGGCCTTTTTTGATGCTTTGAAAAGTGATGACCCTGATATACTTATAATGTCTTTTGACCTACAAAAGAACTTAGTACTGCCCAAAGTACCTGATCAACAGGCCTACTACAGTCGTCAACTCTACCTGCACAATTTTGAAGTAGTACAAGGAAATTCCAAGAGTAAATTAGATCCAGGAAATTGTTTTAGCTACACATGGACAGAGGATACGTATCCTAAAGGTTCTAACCAGGTCGCCTCTTGTATCTACCATCGGTTAAGAAACACTGAAATGTCACAGTTCAAAAAAATACGACTCATAGCTGACGGGTGCTCAGGCCAAAATAAAAACAAAATCGTTCTGACAATGTGCATGAAGTGGTTTTCCACAGAGGCACCAAAAAATATAAAGCGTTTCGAGTTGTACTTTCCCGTTAGGGGACACTCTTTTTTACCCCCAGATAGAGTCTTTGGGGTACTCGAAAAACAGTTTAAAAAACATGAAGTTATAGCCAATCCAGATGAATATTATGCTATGATAGAGAACTCAACGACTTTATATGGAGCAGGTATCGATGATGTTTTGATGTACAACTGGCACGCTGAAAGTGATAAACATTTGAAAAAAACACAATTTTGGCACTTCAAAATCTCTCAGGTAAAGAGAATAATCCTTTCCCGGTCGAGGAAAACCCCAAGTAATGTCCTAGTCCGCGGCGAATTAAATTACAGAACCGATTGTGGTAAACCACAATTTATCACAAAAACTGGTACTGTTGCTGCTAATGTAAACCCGGACATAATACCGTCAGGAAACCTAGATAAAGTGAGTACGGCGAAACTGAAAGATATTGAAAACTTGCTGTCTGTCCACTATGGAACTGGTTGGAGAGAAAATGACTCTTTGAGATACTACAAAGAAGTACTCTCAAGAGCTGACGGACTCAATGTCGTGAATGAGGACGGAAATAATGAAGACCCCATTTGCGAACCAGTGACTGAAGAAGAGCCACTATTATCTGTATAAAACTGTCACGGTTATTTTTTTTACAATCTATATTCAGTGCAAAAACATTATTTGAACTCCATGCTAGGATGCCTGAAGACATGTCCAATAATATTGTAATATATTGTAATATTGGAATATTGTAATTTTAAAAGATAATAAACTCAATGCCCAAAATAATTGGTGTTTGATTCATAAATTCATTGTCTTAATACCTTTTTAAAGTGGGAATGTAACTTTATCCATTTATATTACTTCACAAAACGTTGGAACCAAAACAAGCAATCTCCATCCAACATAGAATCAAAAACAGCAATCTCCATTAGATATAGAATCAAAACCGGCAATCTCCATTTGTTGGCTGCAAACACAGCAATCTCCATATTTTAAATGCTAATTGCTTTGAAATTAATCAATTAAAGCAGTCCAGGACTTTTTAAATGACATATTAGAGGTCGAGATATTTTATTACAGTACTTAGTGTATTTACAGTGGTATGACATCAATATGTAACAGTTTTCTGTCTCTACCGAAAAATTTCTAAAACTGGAGATTGCTGATTTTGATACTAGGTGTCTCATAT
>JAGFPH010002567.1:95613-105686 GCA_018207615.1 Philaenus spumarius | reverse complement strand
TTAAATTTAATATTGATTTCAATTGTTGACCACTTTCACTTATTATTGTTTCAGCCCAACTAAACTGAGCATAGTTTTTTACTTGCTCTTTTTAACGAACGCGTCTTCGCTTTTTTAAAATAAAAATATGTGTCTGTTTTCTTTTACTAAACACCCCCATTGTAACTATGTAACTTGCGTGTGCAGTCATTGCTATTGTTTTTAATTTACCGTATGTTGTTTCGGAAAATGCAGCTGTTCCGTCTCTTGTGATAATGTTGCATAAATTCTATTTTTATAACTACAATTTCAGAGTATCTACTACACACGTCACTTTATTTTTTTTATTTATTAAAAGAAAGCATAAAATCAAACGTGAGTCTCTCAAGCTTTAGAAGTGAAAATTCTTAGGTTCTAGAAACAGTTTATCGTAGGCCTATGCACTACTCTCTTTGCATTTGGTACATTATATGATCGATTATCGACCTTTTTCGCAGTTGCGTACCCCTTACCAACTTATTTTCATGAATTGTACCATTGAAGAAACAAGTGTTGTTTCTTCAATGATTGTACCCCGGAATCAAAGTTGGAGTGTTTTTGCGTGCAATTTAATCCCAATATCAAAATCTAAACTTTTTTTAAAAATCTCAAATTATAACGTCGATATACGATCTGAAAGAAATTTCATCAAATTCGGTCTAGCTGTTTTCGTCGTTTAGAATGGCCATTTATAATATTACTCATGCGCATTATGATCGGAACAAACTAAATACGACGAAACTAACCCTCGAATAAAAAAATAATTCGACCACGCAGCTGGACCGCTGACGTGAGTTGAGCAAATTTCCAAAATTAAGTTTATATGCCTATGTTTTAGGGTTTCAACCAACAATTTGGGAAATAGGCCTACTCACGAAGGCGTTGAAGAGCTGTTTGTGTGTACGCAATATTAGTAGAATTTGTTCCCTCCTAGTGGCCTCGCGAGTTTGCACCACTTAGCTTCGAACCGAGTACTTTTATGGTATTTTACGTTTTGAACGATTTTGGGGGAACCAAGCAAGCTATAAGGTCGCGTAAAAAATTAAAATGTGCAAAAAAACATCCTACATTTATATTTTTAGAAAACCTCTAAAAAATTTTCATTCTCGTAGAAAAATCTCAAAAAATAGTTACTTCCGGTCAAAAAACATACTTCCGGTTGTTGGATTTTTTGGCTAACGAACTCGTCCGAGCGACATAGACAACCAACACGTGTACCTAATTTGGACCAAATCGGACTTAAAATGCGGCCGCTAGAGTGCGAACACATATATACATTACAACGAGCCCCACGTTGGCTGCTCCAATTATACAACGGAACAATTCAACGTGTTCTTTTGTTGTATAATAAGTTACAACACCTACTGGAAGCCTTTAGCCAAAATTTTATCTTTAGCTTAGGTGATGCAACTGGGTGTCTGATACCTATTTCTATAAGTATTTCGACTGACTCTAACACTTTAAAATAGCTTCTAGGAATTAATAAGTTTACTAGCTCTGAATTTAATTTACGAGAACTCTTGATTATTTTTGATCTCAGGGAAATGAGAACAGTGGAACAGCCCTTATAACTTACCTTATTTGTGCTTTGATTATTTCTACAGCTAAACACATTTATTAGACTATTTCTAATAAAGGAAATTATCATGAATGGATAACCATAAACAGGTAATTGATTACTCTCAGTATTTCAGTATAAAATTTAATAATTAATTTATTCAAAACTCAAAATCAAAACTTTTTCAAAATTAAACATAAACAACTCACTTTTCTCACCGTCTGCTTGTACATACAATTTCTATCCAATATCAATGTTAAACCTATAATTCTAATTTCTAATAGGCTTGGCAGACAGTCTAATTTTATAATCAATTTAATTTTAATTTATTTGAATTTAATTTATTTACATTTAGGGAATATCGAATTTACATTTATTTAATTTATGATTTGAATTTAATTTGAAACTAACCTATCTCAACCAGTACTTTAAATATTTTTATTGAATTTACTCAGGCAATTAATTAAAATGGGGGACAACGTATTCTCGTTTACACAGACCTTAATTCAGCGTTTTTCACCTCCGGTTTTCCGTGATGGATGCCGCTATGTTGATGGGCTGGTGCTGGAGCTGATATGATGCTGTGTCTGGTAGCCTGGATTTTCTGATTTAAAGTTGTTGGGTTGATATGATGGCTACAGATGTACTTGAAGAGCAGATCTGGTAGAATCTAGTAGAGTTACAGTTGATCCTATTTCTTCCTTGGTTCGTGAGAAGTGAAGTTCCGTTTAGAAGATCATGTCCTGAAGGATTGCCTATGTCGTCTCAGTATCGCCAAATAGAGTTATTTTTGCATTAACTCATTTGGATAGGCCATAGAGTTACTCCTGAAGAACTACTTCTGACTTGTAGTTTATATTTGAAAGTTATTTAAGTTTAACGAAGAAAAAATATAATAGTAGTGCTCGTGATACTAAGGTTTTTTAGCATAACACGTAGTATACGAACTGGTAGAATAATATCTGCTGCAGAGTGACGTGAAGTCTACATTCGTAACAATTTGAATCTAGAGTGAGTTCTTGGATTTTCCGCGTTCAAGCCTTTATACACTTCGTGACGTCATTTCTTACATGCCCTTTCTCTCATTTTTTCAGTATGCTAATTTTCCTTTTGTATTAACTTTTTTGGTCTAGAAATATGTCTAAATTCGCACTGGTTAATTTTATCTAATTTTCTTCTTTTCTTTTCCTTCCATTTTCCTGGAAAACACCAATTTCCCTGGTTAGTTTGGTTGTTAGTTGACGCCCCTTTCTGTAACCGCGACTTCATCCCTTCCACTTTGGCCATTGCATCTTACTTGTTTTTGATTTCTCGCTGTATCTTTTTTTCCTTTTCATTTTTCCTTAATTTTCCTTTTTCACATTTTCCAGATTGTTTTTGGCTATCCGTACGTTTTTGAATCGTGTCTGTTCTGTGATTTTTACTCGTGCGCGGCACGTCTACGCTTTTCCGCGACTTCCGCGGCTGTCTTTCGCGTTCAATGTCTTTTTTGTTTGTTTACGCCGATTGTCTTTAACACCTGTACAGTTCTAACACTTTTTACCATTTTTACTTATTTTTTCTCTTCTGGGTCTTAGCCTACAATCGCAAAAAAGTTCTTTGGGGGTTTTTTATTTACTACGCGAAAAATATTTAAGTTACTGGTTTCCTAACGATACAATGTTAATCTAACCCTAAATCTCTTTACTTTATTATTATTTAAAATTCAAAAATTCAATTTTTATTATTTTAAAAGGCGTGAAAACTCTCACCATTTTATCTTAATTTAATTTTACTTTTTGTTCCCTTTTTTACACAGAACTATTCATTCTCTAATAACTCTTGTGAGTGAAAACCTTTGATTTTAATTATTTCTCCCTTTTTAGGGTGTGTGAAATTTGACACTTAAGCTAACTTTTTTATTTTCAATAATTTGAATTTTTCTTATTTAACCTTTTATTTTTGTCTACTTATGTAGATTCCAAAAATGTCTGACTTTTTCAGTTTCGAGTTAAATTGAACTTTTCCCTTAACTTTAACCCCTGTTTACTTTGGTAGTGTTACCTTTTACGATTTGAAATTCACACGGCCGTAACTCACGCGTTTAGCGCTACGTATTAAACCATGAAAACCACAAATGCATAAAATTCCTGGATTCCTTTATTCCCCTAAAACTCAGCTACTTTCAGGCTAAGTCAGATTTCCTTTCTTGACGTGTCCTAGATCAAGGTTCATCTTGGGAGATAAGCCTTGCTCTGATTTAACTTGTATTTTTGACTAACAATTGACACTCACCGAAGTCCGGCCTTGAAAACATCGAATTTTATAATTTAATATAAAAACCGATTTTTCCGCCTTACAACGGCTAATATCCGTTGTAACATATACATATATATATATATATATATATTCTACAACGAATATTCTTTTCTAGAGGAATTGTTCGGTTTAGAATATTTCGGGTCCCACGTTTCGGGACGCCAATTCTACAACGAACAACCTTAGTTTTGAATAATTGTGAATTCTTCGTTGGAGAATAAGTTATTTCCACCTACTGGAAGTCTTATAGGCAATCTCACTTTGTTTGGCCTAGGTGAAATAACTATGTGTCGAATATTCAGTTCACTGACTATTCTGACAAAAACTTTACTTTATACTTCCAGTAATTTATTTTTAATTCTAGCTCAGTAAGAACACAAGTTAATAATTTTACTTTTTGTAAACCTCTGAAGAGTGAGTACACTGGAACTAACCTTGTAAATTGCTTATTTGTGCTTGCAATTATTTTATGAAATTTCACTTTATCAATTCTTAATCTAAAATTCATAAACTATTGGGATATTTGAATACTAGGTGTTTTTGTAAATAATAACCTTTTATAAAACAAAATAAAATTTTAATAATTTCCTTTTTCTAACTTTAAACATAAAACAAAATTCGTGTATTTAATATTTTCCAAATAAAACCAAATAATAACTTTCTTCTCAAATAAAATAATAACTTTTTAAACTATAAGGCAGAACTAATCTCTTAATTTATTATAATTTATTTTAATATTTTATTACTCAATTGCATTTAATTTATACTTTAATGAAAATTTGAATTTACGATTTAATGAATTTACTTCTTTAATTAATTACAAATTTCTTAATCTAACATCCTAAGTAACCCAGTATTTAAAATAAATTTATTTGAATTTACTTCAGGCAATTTAATGGGGACTAACGTATTTTACGCTTCTACCGACCTTTTCACACTTGTCCAGGCGTCGCGACGTTGTGGTGAAATCCGCGAACGCTGTCTAGTGATGACAAGCTACAGATGTTCTGCGTGCTGATAGAGTTGTCTTGTGGGTGAAGGTGGAGTCCTGTAGGGTTGTCTGGATGTATGATGGATGGCTTCTTAAAGATGGATGGTGATGCCGTGTCTGCTATCCCGGTTCGTCTATTCCCTCGTAGCTACAGTTGCATGTCCTAGTGGTCGCCTGGTGGTGTCCTGGAGTCCTGTCTGGAAGCTATACGAATCACTCCATGTATCAGCTGTCCTGTAGGCTATGTTTTTCTTCCAGAAATTCCCAAGTTAGGCCAACTTGTATAGACTAAGTTGCCACTGAAGTTCTTGTAGAGTTAATGCGGTGTCTATTGCTGCATCCCAGATGATAACCGCAATGCCGTATCTTCTTACTTGTTGTAAAAATTTAAAGTTTAACGAAGAAAATACTCAGCTTCTAGCACGCTAAAGTATTTTATAAAAAACAAGTATCTGCTCTCGATGCGTTAACTTACATCGCAGAAGTAATAAGGCTCGATGCGTGATGTTACGTCGAAAAAATAATAATTCTCCCGAGTTTCCCCGAGCAATCGTTTATATAAGGTTTTTCGGCACTATTTCATTGCCAACCTAAGCTTTCTACCACTGTATTTCCATAATGCTTTAAAATCCATTTTTTCGCCAATTTCAAACTTCTAGTCTACGTAACTTTTCATCCTGAATTTTATTATAATTTTTTCATAATTTTGTAACCTGATTTAGCCTTTGTTTTAATTAAGTTTCTATTGTTTCTTTGAGTACGCCCCTTTTCGTAAACTGGTCACCCTGTTCTCCTTCCATCAGTCTCGTCTTTGGACCTCCCCTCTACTGTCTTGCGTTCTTATCTGGCTTCCCTCAGTCTTGTGCTATGGAAATCCTTTTTCCATATAACTCTTCCTGGGTTTATCCGATTTTCCTGAAACTGACATCATTTTCCTCAGCTCGTTGTTACCTTTCCACACGAACTCGAGTGACGTTCGTACGACTCCTGGTTCGCGTACACGACCCGCGCGCGTTTTTCCGCGGCGATTTTTCCCGGAAAAGTCTTAAATTCACACTTCTTTCGTTTTTTCTTTTTCCACTTCTCTTGTCCGTTGGTTTTCCTTCACTAGCCGGATTTTCATCTCATTTCGGCCTCTGGTTGTCTTGCTGTGAGGTTAGGGACTTCAACGATTTTCCACAAACTAGGGTTTTACTTTACTCCCGAAACATATTTCAAATACTGGATTATTTTTACATAACTACTTCATTTGCATACTATTTACTATTTTGAATTGTTAAAAGTTTGAGTTTAAATTTTCCATTAGCTGTAAAGGTGCAAATTCTATCACCTTTTTCCTTTTATAAATTTTCTAGTTTTTCTTTTACATTATGAATTACATTTATCAACACTAAAACTTGTTTTAGTTAGAATTTAAAAAACTTTATTTTTAACCTACTTTTTTATCCTTTAAACTTTATGAATTACCATTAACTTTTTTATATGACAAAATTTCGCTAAAACTTATTTCACCTTTATTTTAGGCCTTTTTAAGAAAAGCCTAAAAAACCTTTTCTTTTTTAAATTAGAGGAATTTTGAAAATTTTCTCATTTTTTGAAAGCTCGTATCTTACGTAACTTTATGATTTTTTAATATCTAATCTCGCAGTAAATACACCCGCGGTTAGCGTAATGCATTTCCCGAAGATTTTTATTTTTTATTCAAATCTTGGATTTTGGCTTCCCGTAGGAATCTTTTAAGTAATTTTTATAAGTTCCCAATCCTTTTCAGACAGGCAGGGTCCAAAAGTTTAATTCTACCCGATAACAGACCGCCCGCGTATACATGCTGATCTCGTGACCTACATTTGGCTTTAACTCACTGCAAGTCCCTATTATTCAAACTTACAAAATTAATTGCAAATTTAAACTCAAGACCTACAACGAGTTTTGTCCGTTGTAAGCTACCCCTCTTAAGATATCTGGTTTGATCGGCTCCGCCAAAAACCCAAGATATTGAAACCTTTTAAATATAATATCATTCCTTTTTCATTTTCCTTATATCTTATTACATTCTTATATCTAGCTCTGCCTTCCTAATCTAACAATTTACATATCACATATTCATAATACTTTTATACATTTTATACTATACTTTTCATTGTTCTTCTTATTCTCCATACTCTGAAATTACATTTACACAATATACCATGGTATACATTTCCTTTTGAAATGCTCACTGGATGAGTTCACTTCCACTGAAAACACATGTTTATACTGTACACTACTCATATAAATACAGGGACACATTTTAATTTGCCTGATAACAAACTAACAATATTTTACTGGGTTACGTTTTTATACTACTGTTATTTCCCCGCATTCATACTTCCCGAATTTTCATAATCCGCGTTTTATACGTTCTACATTATCTTACCCTTTATGTTTTGACAATTTTTTATTTATTTGCCTAAGTGGCTTCAACTATAATAATTGAGAGTTTTTTTTTTTTTTTTTTTTTCTTTTTAAAGTATACTAAATAGTTTTCCTTTGCTTTTCCCTAGTATCCTCCTTTATAATTTTCCATTACAGTTTTCTTTCCTTAATTGATTCCTAGGTTATAGCTTACTTTCTCCCTTCCAGAATCTTAACTACTTAGACTCTCCTAACTAATTTTACGCATAATTACCTTTTTCCCAAGTAATATGCAACCCCTATACACCCCTTACTCGTGTATTAGGACATTCCAGGCTCCTGACTTGTTTGTAGATTGCATTCAAACATTTTATTCCTGGATCTGTATGCACAATTTACTTTAAACAACAAGCAATGCCTTTGCGTGTAACCGAAAAGTGCTTAGGCCTTACCCTGTATCTATCAATGAGTCGAGTTATTTATTTAGGCCTACTTCATTCATTGCAGCGTACTGTTCTCTCTCCCCACTGCCTGACCTTGATCTTGTTTCCGCTCAGCTGTTTTCAAACATCCCCTCCTGGCTAATTTGTTCTCTGCCCTTTACAATCTCATCGCACCGCTTGTGTTTACATTCAATCAAAATATTTACATTTGGGATTCCCCAGTATGGCTAATCACTTTATGCATTAGGCCTATCTTTTCTTCAAAACAATAATATTTACAGTGTTAATTTATTTTTGGATGACAACTTTACTTATTGAATATATGGTTTGAGATCTCGAACATCGTATTTTCCCTTTATTCTTCCTGTAACCCGGTCTTCTACAATATAGGTTTTATTTCCTACTCTTTCATTTATTCGGAAAGGTCCTGTGTATAAAAGAAACAGTTTTCTGGTCTCGCCTTTAAATTTACTCGCCATAATGCTAGTGTTCTGTGTTACTAACACTAAATCCCCTACATTGAAGTTTGTAAATCTGCGACCCTGGTTTTGTTTAGCAGCTCGTTGGTTTCCGGCCCTTATGATCCTGGCCTGGCACTTCTGGTGTTTTTCGCGTACCGCTTCTTCTCTTGGGTTTGGTTGTTCCCTCGGGAAGACTTCATCCCACACGTACCTCGCCTCCTGGCCAAACTGTATTTCCTGAGGGGTGTATCCTGTGGTGTCGTGCGGCGTTGTGTTTAGAACGTCCTGTATATATTCTAGGTATTGTTTCCAATTTGCCTGTCGGTTGTAGCAATATGTTCTAAGCATTCGCACAATTTCTCGGTTCACCCCTCCGGCCAATTTACTTGTGGATGTCTTATAGGGATAAGTACATGCCGAACTCTTTCTTCCTGGATCCACTCCTTCCAATTCCCTGAAGTAAACGCCTTGCCATAATCTGTTAGGATACTTTCGGGTTTACCAACTTCTGCAAAGTACTGCCTCATTTTATCTATACTATTTTCGGTCGTAGGATTTCTTACTGTGTAAAGTTTTACATATTTAGAGAAAATATCCACTACCACTAATATATGTTGTACATTTCCTAAACCTCTTGGTAGTGGTCCTAAGAAATCAATCGCCACTACTCGGCCTATATTATTTGTTATGATTGGCTTACTTTGACCTATTAAATATTGATTCGGGTATTTCGCTCTTTGACAAATATCGCACTTTCTAATCTCTTCCATAATTCGATTGTTCATATATTTAAAATGCCACCTATTTTTAATCATGTTATATATCTTATTTCTTCCTGCGTGACCGTACGTTTCGTGCACTTGTTTTATGAATTCTTTTACCGTGTTCTCTGGTACTACAATTTTCAATATTCCATTTACAAATTTACACAATACATTATTTTCAATTCTATAATCTACTTTATTTACAATATCCTGTATTATTTCTAAGCATTCAGGGTTTGCCATCTGTCTGTTTCTCCAATCCTGCAATAATTGTGTAAAACCTGGATTCATCCTTATTTGTTGGATTCGCATTCTCCGTTGGTCTTCCTGTCCTACGCTGTTTTCGTTATTTATGGGAATTGGGTAATTACGATTCCCAAAGGTGTCTGTTGCATTTACCTTTAACTCATGAACGTAATTTTTACAAAGTCCCGGCAATTCAGAAAAAACTGTATTATATTTTTCTATTAATTTCTGCAGTAGGCCTTCTTGTTGTTCCGTTAGTATAGTACCATGACTATACTCCTGTGTCAAAGTTATCTTATTGCATTTCTTCATTGGAACCGCTACATGCCCTTTTGCTCGGGTTACCGTCTCCCCTCCTTGTCTAAGTTCACACAGCTGATTTTCCATTAGGCCTACTTTCTCTTTGAACCTAATGTGTTTCCTACTCAATTTAGTCTTATTTACATCAGAAGTCGCAGTGTTTTTAAATCGAACTTTCGATATTTTTCCACGCATATTAAACGGTAGATTTTGGTTACGTGTTTCTGCTCCTCCTACAGATATTAATTGTTTATGAGTTGGTTTATTGTTTTTATATTTTTTATTACTTTTATTGCTAATCGAGTGGTCGGAAAAATTGCAGTGTAGTGTAGTGCTTGACTTCGCCTTATTTGGATTACAACGTTTACTAGAATATACACAGTTATGGATACATTGATTGCGCCGCGACGCTTTGTTGGTAATTGGAATCTTTTCACCATTATACCTAACATTAATTGGAACATTAATCCTTTTTAATGCCCTATCACGCGGAATCTCGTCCTTGGCTTCTTTTGATAGCATCTTCGGTACGATATTTTGTTTGGCTTTCTGCCCCTTCCTTCGTTGAACTGACACCTCCCTCGATATCATCTTATTCAA
>JAGFPH010002567.1:69180-84515 GCA_018207615.1 Philaenus spumarius | reverse complement strand
CAAGGTTCAACTGCATCTGTCGTTTATTCCAAGTCCAACTACAAAATAAAAAATTATTAAATTCGTAAAAATATTAATATTTAGTACTTTATTTAGACACTACGATTGGTCAAGTGAGTTAAACAATTTTGTAACAGCAAGCATCAGTTAGTAGGTATTGATAGGAATAGTCTAAAATAATTGTCAAATTATTGATTATATTAATATCGAGATATGTATAAGATATAATATTATTACATCAAGTGCTTGTGGGTAAACGTTGTTTTGTAGAATAAAACGTCCTCCAACGGTCCAACGGCATTTCTGCATCAGTACGGTATTCCTACGTCCAATTGTATCCATCCGGTATTCCAAGGTCTAACTGCGTCCTTCCGGTTTTCAAAGGCTCTACTGAACCCATACAGCATCCCAAGGTCCAACTACAATGTAACGAAATTATTTATTTCAAAAAGATATTAATATTTAGTATTTTCTTTAGACATTACGATTGGTCAAGACCGTTAAATAATGTCTCAACAGCATGTATCAGTTAGTAGGTATCGATTTGAATTATTGTCTAAAATAATTATCAAATAATTGATTCTATTAATAACGAGTTGTGTATAAGATATAATATTACTTTAGTGCTCTTACATCAATTGCTTGTGCGATAACTTTGTCCTGCAGAATAGAACGTCTTCCATTGGTCCAACTGCATCTGTTCTGGTATTCCTTGGTCTAATTGTATCAGTCATGTATCACAAGGACCATTTGCATCCTTCGGGTTTCACAAGGTTCAACTTCATCCGTTTGGTATTCAAGCTCCTACTGCATTTGTCTGTTATTTCAAGTTATAACTGCACCTTTCTGCATTTCTGAGTTTCAACTAAAATATAACAAAATTATTAAATTTATAAAATAATAATGTTTAGTATTTTCTTTAGTCTTTACGATTGGTCAAGACGGTTAAATAATTTCTTAACAGCAAGTATTAGTTAGTAATTAATGATTGTATTTGTCTAAAATAACTGTCAAATTATTGATTCTATTAATATCAAGTTATTTATAAGATATAATGTTACTTTAGAATTCTTACATAAAGTGCTTGTGAGTTAACGTTATCTTGTGGAATAAAAACTCTATCAACAGTCCAACTGTGTCCGTCTGGTCTCCCAAAGGTAGAGCTACAATATAAAAATTATTAAATTCATAAAATTATTAATATCTTATTTAGCCTCTACGATTGGTCAAGAAAGTTAAATATTTTATTAACAGCAAGCATATGTTAGTAGGTAGTGATAGTAATAGTCTAAAATAATTGTAAAATTTATGATTCTAATAGTATTACGTTATGTATAAGATATAATAATATTAGTATTCTTAAATAAAATGCTTGTGGTTAACGTTCTCTTCTAAAATAAAACGTTTTCCAATTGTCCAATGGTATCCGTCTGGTACCACATGGTGCAACTGCATCCGTCTGCCGTCACAAGGTCCAAGTACATCTGTCCAGTATATCAAGGTCCAATTAAATCAGTCCGGTATTGCAAGGTTCAACTGCATCTGTCGTTTATTCCAAGTCCAACTACAAAATAAAAATTTATTAAATTCGTAAAAATATTAATATTTAGTACTTTATTTAGACACTACGATTGGTCAAGTGAGTTAAACAATTTTGTAACAGGCATCAGTTAGTAGGTATTGATAGGAATAGTCTAAAATAATTGTCAAATTATTGATTCTATTAATATCGAGTCATGTATTAGATATAATATTAATATAATATTCTTACATCAAGTGCTTGTGGGTTAACGTTGTCTTGTAGAATAAAACACCTTCCAACGGTATTTCTGCATCAGTACGGTATTCCTACGTCCAATTGTATCCATCCGGTATTCCAAGGTCTAACTGCATCCTTTCGGTTTTCAAAGGCTCTACTGCACCCATACAGTATCCCAAGGTAAAACTACAATGTAATAAAATTATTTATTTAAAAAAGATATTAATATTTAGTATTTTCTTTAGACATTACGATTGGTCAATACCGTTAAATAATGTCTCAACAGCATGCATCAGTTAGTAGGTATCGATAGGAATTATTGTCTAAAATAATATCAAATTATTGATTCTTTCAATAACGAGTTATGTATAAGATATAATATTACTTTAGTGCTCTTACATTAATTGCTTGTGCGTTAACTTTGTCCTGTAGAATAGAACATCTTCCATTGGTCCAACTGCATCTGTTCTGGTATTCCTTGGTCTAATTGTATCTGTCATGTATCACAAGGTCCATTTGCATCCGTCGGGTATCACAAGGTTCAACTTTATCCGTTTGGTATTCAAGCTCCAACTGCATTTGTCTGTTATTTCAAGTTATAACTGCATCTTTCAGCATTTCTGAGTTTCAACTAAAATATAACAAAATTATTAAATTTATAAAATAATAATGTTTAGTATTTTCTTTAGTCTTTACGATTGGTCAAGACGGTTAAATAATTTCTTAACAGCAAGTATCAGTTAGTAATTAATGATAGTAATCGTCTAAAATAACTGTCAAATTATTGATTCTATTAATATCAAGTTATTTATAAGATATAATGTTACTTTAGAATTCTTACATAAAGTGCTTGTGAGTTAACGTTGTCTTGTGGAATAAAAACTCTATCAATGGTCTAACTGTGTCCGTCTGGTCTCCCAAAGGTAGAGCTACAATATAAAAATTATTAAATTCATAAAATTATTAATATCTTATTTAGTCTCTACGATTGGTCAAGAAAGTTATATAATTTAATAACAGCAAGCATAAGTTAGTAGGTAGTGATAGTAATAGTCTAAAATAATTGTAAAATTTATGATTCTAATAGTATCAAGTTATGTATAAGATATAATAATATTAGTATTCTTAAATAAAGTGCTTGTGGTTAACGTTCTCTTCTAAAATAAAACGTTTTCTAACTGTCCAACTGTATCCGTCTGGTACCACATAGTGCAACTGCATCCGTCTGCCGTCACAAGGTCCAAGTACATCTGTCCAGTATATCAAGGTCCAATTTAATCCGTCCGGTATTGCAAGGTTCAACTGCATCTGTCGTTTATTCCAAGTCCAACTACAAAATAAAAAATTATTAAATTTGTAAAAATATTAATATTTAGTACTTTATTAAGACATTACGATTAGTCAAGTGAGTTAAACAATTTTGTAACAGCAAGCATCAGTTAGTAGGTTTTGATAGGAATAGTCTAAAATAATTGTCAAATTATTGATTCTATTAATATCGAGATATGTATAAGATATAATAAGCAATGTGAATAATGGTGAGAGGGCTTTCGCGAGTGGGCTCTCCAAACGAAGGTGAGTGTCGGCTCGGGTAGCGAGTAGGCTCTCGGAAATCATGTGAATAAAGATTTGGAGAAAACCAGCGAGTGCCCACTCACCTAGTCAATTGTTTGCGAGTGGGCTCTCGCTGTTCATAAACAAGTAGTAACTTAAAACCCCCTCCTCCAATCATTTCTCATGGGAAACAGTTGTTTTGACAACGAGCAGTCATCACTCATCAGTGTGTATATAACTTGGTTAAACGAGAAAGTTAGTCTATTTAGTTTATTCCTTAGTACTAACCCTTTTGAAAAATGGAAGACCATTCAAAGAAAATAATTAACTTTGACAGCAATGAAAACCAACAAAAGTTCGTTTTGATTATAAAATCTTTTCCAATCTTGTTGGAAAAATCTATGTTACCAGAGGTCAAAAAGAAAAGAAGTTTGGCGATTCAAGAGGTGAAAAGACTTGTCGAATCAGACATAGGTGTAAGCTTGACAGAAGGACAGCTATGGACAAAATTGCAAAATATGAAGTATCGATTGAAAAGGAAAGCAGATGTCAACAAGACTGGAAACAGAAAAATCATTTTAAAACCTTGGGAAGAAGAATTTTTGAATTTTCTGGAGAGTGATGAGAATCCTTTAATCGTCAGAGTAAAACGTTAGTTTTTAAAGTAATAATCATACATTTATCAAATATTTACAATATTTATATATTTTTTTAAATGTAATAAAGAACAAACTTAAGCAATGAAACAAGTTATAGCTATGTGTACAGTCTTTGGGAATATGTGTACAGTCTATGGCACCTATAGCTGAAGGAAAATTGTATTTTTCCCGCCATTTTCCCATGTCTACTTCCATTTCATCATCGTTGGAGGGAAATTTTATCCAAACATTGCTCTTCCTAACAATAGCATTCATACCATTTTGTATAGTTTTTGTTGCCGTTGTCCTGTGACACCCTATGTCCTCGCCCACTCCTGCTTGGAATCCAGGATCACCAACATACCTTATTAAAGTCTTCATTTTTTCAAACTTACTTAAAGCCCCACCACGATTGTTCTCTTCACCGTTCAAAAAGTGCTCACTCATCCATTCAACATTCTGCAAACTGAACCTGTATAAAGTCTTCACTAGTTTCGCGACGGGCTACATAAATTTTGCGTCTCCTAATCGGCATAAACTCGGCCATAGCTACTCACTCAACAAGGGCGAGTGTCCTACTGATGAGACTCGCAAATCTTAGAAAGGGCACTCAGGCAGCTGAGTGTACACTCGGCATTATTCACCTGATAACTGGAGAGCCCACTCGCAGGTCAATAGTTTACTCGAGGGGGTGAGAGCCCTCTCGTCGTTGGAGCCGAGTCTGTTCTTATTATTCACCTGAACCTGAGTGGCCACTCGGAAAAAACGATAATTAAGTGCCTACTCACGATTATTCACATCACTTAATATTATTTCAATACTCTTACATCAAGTGCTTGTGGGTTAACGTTGTCTTATAGAATAAAATGTCTTTTAACGGTAAAACTGCATATATGCATCTGTACGGTTTTCCTACGTCCAACTGTATCCATCCGGTATTCCAAGGACTAACTGCATCCTTCTGGTTTTCAAAGGCTCTACTGCACCCATACAGTATCCCAAGGTCCAACTAAAATGTAATAAAATTATTTATTTTAAAAAGATATTAATATTTAGTATTTTCTTTAGACATTAGGATTGGTCAAGACCGTCAAATAATGTCTCAACAGCATGCACCAGTTAGTAGGTATTGAAAGGAATTATTGTCTAAAATAATTATCAAATTATTGATTCTATTAATAACGAGTTATGTATGAGATATAAAATTACTTTAGTGATCTTACATCAATTGCTTGTGCATTAACTTTGTCTTGTAGAATAGAACGTCTTCCATTGGTCCAACTGCATCTTTTCTGGTATTCCTTGGTCTAATTGTATCCGTCCTGTATCACAAGGTCCATTTGCATCCGTCGGGTATCACAACAAGGTTCAACTTCATCCGTTTGGTAGTCAAGCTCCAACTGCATTTGTCTGTTATATCAAGGTATAACTGCATCTTTCCGCATTTCTGAGTTTCAACTAAAATATAACAAAATTATTAAATTTATAAAATATTAATATTTAGTATTTTCTTTAGTCTTTACGATTGGTCAAGACGGTTAAATAATTTCTCAACAACAAGTATCAGTTAGTAACTAGTGATAGTAATAGTCTAAAATAATTGTCAAATTATTGATTCTATTAATATCAAGTTATTTATAAGATATAATGTTACTTTAGAATTCTTACATAAAGTGCTTGTGGGTTAACGTTGTCTTGTGGAATAAAAACTCTATCAACGGTCCAACTGTATCCGTCTGGTCTCACAAGGTAGAGCTACAATATAAAAATTATTAAATTCATAAAATTAATAATATCTTATTTAATCTCTACGATTGGTCAATAAAGTTAAATATTTTAATAACAGCAAGCATAAGTTAGTAGGTAGTGATAGTAATAGTCTAAATTAATTGTAAAATTTATGATTCTAATAGTATCAAGTATCAAGTTATGTATAAGATATAAAATTATTAGTATTCTTAAATAAAGTGCTTGTGGTTAAAGTTGTCTTCTAAAATAAAACTTTTTTCAACTGTCCAACGGTTTTCGTTTGGTACCACATGGTACAACTGCATCCGTCTGCCGTCACAAGGTCCAAGTACATCTGTCCGGTATATTAAGGTTCAATTTAATCCGTCCGGTATTCAAAGGTTCAACTGCATCTGTCGTTTATTCCAAGTCCAACTACAAAATAAAAAAAATATTAAATTCGTAAATATATTAATATTTAGTATTTTATTTAGACATAACGATTGGTTAAGTGAGTTAAACAGTTTTGTAACAGCAAGCATCAGTTAGTAGGTATTGATAGGAATAGTCTAAAATAATTGTCAAATTATTGATTCTATTAATATCGAGATATGGTTAAGATATAATATTATTTTAATATTCTTACATTAAGTGCTTGTGGGTTAACGTTGTCTTGTAGAATAAAACGTCTTCCAACGGTCCAACTACATCTGTACGGTATTCCTAGGTCCAACTGTATCTGTCCGGTATCACAAGGTCCAACTGTGTCCGTCCGGTGTCACAAGGTCCAACTTCATCCGTCCGGTATTCCAAGGACCAACTGCATCCTTCCGGTATCAAAACGTTCAACTGTACCCATACAGTATTCTAAGATCCAACTACAACGTAACAAAATTATCAAATTTAAAAAAATATACATGTTTAGTATTTTCTTTAGACTTTTAGATTTTTCAAGACAGTTAAATAATGTCTCAACAACATGCATCTGTTAGTATGTATTGATAGGAATTATTGTCTAAAATAATTGTCAAATTATCGATTCTATTTATAGCGTTATTCGAAAAAATGGAATATTAACTTCACTTTCCTTCAGTAAGCCACCATACGTACAGAAGCGTTAGGCGTACAGCATTTAGCGCCCTTTAATAGTTGAACAACCTTAGTAGACAGCTTGCGATCAGCTGACGTTAAGCGATAACAGATCCCTCGCGGGCATATAGTTAAGCATGGAATAGGCATTCTGACCTTCAAACAGCGTTGACTGACTGACAGTGCCCTACACTCATGCTGCTAATGTAGTTTGAAAAAAAATTTTGATCACACAGCTCATTTAAAATATAATATGTAATGTGCGAATAATCGTTTAAGCAGTTGTGAATCATGAATCCAGGTATCACTGGTCCCAGTTACCCCCAGAACTGCAAGAACTAGTTAACTGATTAAAGATATTTTCAACTTTAGAATAAAATTTGTCTTTGTCGCATTTCCAAACAACTATCAGTGACTTTTAAGTGTTACCTTCAGTTTTGCTACTGACTTTTCTGCAAAGTTTTTGTTACAGTGAAAACTTATAATAAACAAAAAGGCAATTTGTTCTGTTTATATGTAAAACCTTTAAGCCTCGGCTACGATACGAGCGGTGAGCGGCGGGCGGTGGGAGGCGAGCGTTACTAGCAAATTTCCTGAGCGGCGGACGTGGCTACGATACAAGCGGCAACATTCCCACAGTCAACGAGATGACGTCACTCGAGGAACTAGCATTGACGGAAATACTTAGTGAGAGACCAGTATTTATAGGAAAATAACAATATAAGACTACTATATCTTTAACCGTAGACTTAAGTGATATTTACTTTTTTACAGAAATTCAGGTGTAACCCTGGTAGAGAGTATTTTAAAAATATATACTTCCTGTGAAAATAACAATGTTAAACAGTCCCACAACAGAAAGTTTAAATCCTTTACGGGGTTTAAAAAATAAATAACAGAATGCCAAATTCCAAAATTATAACCGCACAATTTAGAATCTTTTTTGTTTACCGTCGGATTTTCTTGAAATTTGGACTTTAACATAAATTAAGGTATAACCCTTGGAGGGAGTAATTTTAAAATATATGCTTCCTGTGAAAATAACAATGGTAAGTAGTCCCATAACAGAAAGTTTTAATCCATTGGTGATGTTTAATCCATAATTCATGGTGATTAAAGAATAAATACACCCTTGAACCGAATACAAAATTCCGAAAGTATACTCACAAAAATTAACATCTTTTTTGTTTACCGTCGTCGGATTTTCTTGAAACTTTGACTTTAACATAAATTCAGGTATAACTCGAGGAGGGAGTAATTTTAAAATATATGCTTCCTGTGAAAATAACAATGGTAAGTAGTCGCATAACAGATAGTTTTAATCCATTGGTGTTGTTTAATCCATAATTCATGGTGTTTAAAGAATAAATAAACTTTTGGACCGAATACAAAATTCCGAAAGTATACTCACAAAAATTAGCATCTTTTTTGTTTACCGTCGGATTTTCTTGAAATTTTGTATATAAGTGGTCGTTAGTATGCCATGAACGTATACGTATCAAAAATACTTAATTTTGCCTTTTTAACCAATGTCATATGTTTGTTGAAAGTAAAAAACCCATGAGCGTCGGGCGGCAGTCGAAAAATTATCTAACTGAATTGATCCTGAGCTGCGAGCGTTAGTCAACGCACATCCGCCGCTTGTATCGTAGCCAGCCAACCGTGTTTAACAAGGAAACTCCAACAGTTAGATAATTTTCGTGCGCCGCTTGCACCTGCTACTGCCGCCCGCCGCCCACCGCTCACCGCTCACCGCTCACCGCTCACCGCTCACCGCTCACCGCTCGTATCATAGCCGAGGCTTTATTCTATGTTGTAGTATTTATTGTAATTAAGTTATTTAGTATTATTAGGGTGGAGAGATAGCAAAATTTGGTACTACGGACCTCCAGGGTAACATATCTAAATTAAATTATTATTCTTTTTTATATAAACATACAGTGACGTCACGACTTAAATTCATTACTTTTATTTATTTATTTATTATTAAAACATAAGGTTGGCCAATGAAAGTTTAGTCTATCGAAACTAAACAGAAATATAGTCAGATTTTGTACTTGAATTTATATCAATACTATGTCTTTTTCACTGAGATATTTTGTACTTTCTGTGTTAAGTACCTTCTGATGATATGTACAAATTGTGAACCGATTTAAAGGGATTTAAAGGGAGGGTTTTCATTTGTTCTTTTTTTTTATGCTAATGGGGGTTTTAATTCAACTTCTTTAAACTAATAAGGGGGGTTTTCTTTGTTAAATCTTTTATACTCTGTACTTTCATTAAGGGCGTATAATTTTCATTAAGGGTGTTTCAAAATTTGTTTAAAGAAAAAAGAAAATCATTGTTATTCTAGAGTTTTCTTTTCTTTGAAGTTCACCTGAAATAATGAATCTGAATTTGTAAAATGGCTAACTGAGGTATCTCAAGATCTGGTTTAAACATAAAGGTAAGAGAGTAATTTTCAATTTAGTTAGGCTAGGCATATGTGCAGTCTTAGGGACCCAGTACGCGTTCTACATTTTTCTTCAAAACAGACTGGCAGATATTAATAACGAGTTATTTATAAGATATAATATTATTTTAGTATTCTTACATCAAGTGCTTGTTGGTTAACTTTCTCTTGTAGAATAAAACGTCTTCCAACAGCCCAACTGCATCTGTCCGGTATTCCTACATTGGATTCCACGTTCACCGTGCAGTACAGAGCGCCCATAAGCCATGTTATTCATATTATGATAGTCTCAGCGATACTAGCCAACTGAAAAACACCAACTCCCATGCAATGCTCGTACAGTTGACGCAACCCGCATGAGTATAAACGTGATGTTTCTTGTAATGGTAGTAGCATGTCTATTCTCCCGTAAGATCTGTACTGCACGGTGAACGTGGAATCGAGTGTAGGTCCAACCGTATCCGTCGGGTACTACAAGGTCTAACTTAATCTGTCCGGTATTCCAAGGTCCAAGTGCATCCGTCCGGTATTCTAAAGTCCAACTGCAATATAACAAGGTTAGTAAATTCCTAAAAATATTAATATTTAGTATTTTATTTAGTCTTTATTATTGGTCAAGAGAGGTAAACAATTTTTTAACAGCAATCGTCAGTAGGTAGTGATATTAATAGTCTAAAATAATGTTCAAATTATTGATTCTATTAATATCAAGTTATGTATAAGATATAATGTTATTTTAGTATTCTTACATAAACTGCTTGTTGGCTAAGGTTTTCTTGCAGAATAAAACGTTTCCCAACGGTCCAACACCATCTGTACGGTATCACAAGATCTACCTACATCCGCTTGGTATTACAATGTTCACCTGCCTCCGTCCGGTATTCAAAGGTCTAACTGCATCCATCCGTCCGGTATTCCAAGCCAAAGTCCACCTATATCCACTTGGTATCACAATGCTCATCTGCATCCATCCTTTATTCCAAGGTCCATCTGTAAAATGCTGCTATTAAATAAAACTTACCTTCTGCAGAGATTACTTCTTATTTTATTACGTAAACTAATTTATACAACTGAAATTCACATTTTTTAGAAAGTCTTTTGTTTTTTAAGACTTCCTTGTGAAGTATTTTATTAAGGTGGAAACGTTCAAACTCATCTTTTTTTTTGGGATTCAGTAATTTTCAAATTGTTATAATATTTGCTTAAAACACTGTGCGATCAGATTTACAATCAAATGTATTTAAATGTATTGTACCATCCTAACCCTTCTTCTTCCATATGCGTTTTTACCTCTTCTTCTGGTTTTTTTTTATTAGTAGGAAAAAGTTTTTGAAATGAAAATTTATATTTTGCACATATATTGCCAGTAAAGCCTAGAGGCTGGAGAGGCATTACATATTTTATCAATTTTTAATTGTTTATTAAGTCTATAATGCAGTGTATTGTGACTTAGGAGTTTCTATCAATCCTTAAATACACGATCATAATCAGGGCTGTGCTGTACCCCTTTACGGGGCTTTGGAAACTTACTCTGGAGTATCAGAGTACTAAAGTCTATTTTAACTTACAGATGTATATCAGATAATAGAATTTCCTTACATATGAACGTAATTTAGTGTTTAACTATCGAATGTGTTTCTTCCATGTAATGAAATTGATTAATTATAATTATATAATCATTATATAACATATATTTATATGTTGTTCATATCTTGTGTTAGTTTTATTCCATTTGATTATATTACTTTAAACAGATTATTGTAAATACTATATTATTTGTGTAAGTACTTTTAAAGTTTTTAACTAATATTCCTTAAATCTATGTAAAGTTTAAACGTGTTAAGTTTTCAGCAATATCTTAAAAGTACTACGAATATTATACTATGCGTTTATACATTCCAGACTACAATACGGAATAGTGTACAGGGGAGTTCTAATAGTCTCCCAAAAATATTTTATCCGAATTCTACTTTTTGTCCATTTTCTGAGGCCGCAAGGTCTATTTGTAAACTCGCAAAGCTAGTTTTTTTCACTGAGAGAGAAATGTGCCGGGGCAGGAGGCTGTGGTGCAACAGCTGCATACACGCTGGCAGCTACTCACCGCCTTCGTGAGTAGACCAATTTTAGAAGTATTTGGTTGAAACTCTAGAACATATAATAAACTTAATTTTGGAAATTTGCCCAACTCACGTCAGCAGTTCAGATGCGTAATCGATTTTTTTCTGTGTTTGTATTTATTTAAAACAAAAACCATTTTAAAGGAAATGTTTCAACCTTTAATGGTTTTGTAAAACGTATATTTACAAATTAATGTAATCGTTTTAAAATTAATTGTAGTTGTCTAAACAGGCGTTGGCCATTATAGGTTAGAATGGTAGACATTGTCTGGGATTGAATACTACGCATCAGTGAGAGTTTTGTGTTATTTGTTGTAATTTAATGAAACAAAGTGAAATACGTCTATAAAATAGGCTATTTTAAAAGTTCAATTCTATGATTTATTCTCTACAATTTTTGTAATAAAATTTAATTTTTGGATAAAGCATATTATATTCCTATTTTATTTGTCAAAATAGGCCTGATTTTGCTAGCGGTCTTGTAGTAAGAACATAAAAAGGCGATTTCTAACAAATTTGTTTGAAATTGATATATACTTTTATATACCGTACTTCTATTTAGAACTGATTTTCAAAACTTCTGTTTATTTTGGAAAAAAATACAAAAAATAGTTACTTCTTTTTATGTACCGGTAGGTCTAAAGTTGGATTTTCCCTTACTGAACATTTTTTGCTTCCTGAGCTAATAACTTTTACAATTTTACATCAATAAATTTTTCAATTGCAATATAAATTCTTGGGACTTTTTCTATAAAAAAACTATGGAACACTTTTGGATTGGGATTTTACTATTATATTTGATGAATTTTTGGAAAAAAATGCTTGAAAACGGCAAAAAATCCAATTTAATTAACATTGGCGTTTCTATGATTAAATTGGCATACTTATCAATCGCGAACTATAACCCCAGAAAGAGAAAGATTTAAATAAAATAATTTTTACTCGGGAAAAAATAAAATAAATTATAGGCCTATAATATAATAGGTACCGTATATTATAATTTAAATATTAGGTCAGTAAATATTCTTTTCATATTGTAAAATTAAAAGAGTTTTAAATAAGTAGTTAATACTGGGCATTTAAAAAAATATTATTATTATTATAAATTTAACTTCACAACGTGAGGTAAAGAAAAAATAGAATACTAGAATAAATATTATAATAGTAATATAACTGTTTGATATATGAAGAGTTTTGAATAATGCTCTATCTAATAAATAAATAAATCTATCTTCACCCAAAAAGTTATTGTTTGCAGAATGACCTTGGAAGGCTCTCACCTATGCTGTACATATCTATAATATGTTTATACTTTGTTCACACCACAATCTCCAGAATCTCCACCCTCTATCAGCTCGTCTTTACATTGCACTAGAGCAGTGTAGTAGTCGAAATGCACGGCTGTCAATAGTAGACTACTACACTTTCATTAATGGGAGATTTTTAACACAATAGAAACAAAAGATTATCTGCTAAATTTTTGGGGTTAATCGTCAAATCTTCATATTTTCTATTGATTCCCTCCCCCCCCCAAACTGTGAAAACCCCAAAAATTCTGACATCAAATCCTGCTGTGGGAACCTCTGCTGATCACAATCTTGAAGTGACTTTTGTTTTAATTTCAAAACTGGGTTAAGCCTATCATATTTTAAATGAACGTTCATATTGTATTTACACAATTTCTGGCATAGATTCTTTTATTTTGACACCACGTAAGATGCATTTATTAATAAAACTTAAATTTCTAGAGAGATAACTACTACTTATTTACAGAAAGACATATTTTAACCACTGCTTGCAACAACCAACATTCTGTGAAATCATGCTTGTTAATCTATGAAAACAGTATAGCGAACCAGATAATATAAATGAATACTCAAATCAATATCTTACTCGTCAGGTATCCCAAGTTTCAACTGCATCCGTCCGGTATCCCAAGGTCCAACTGCATCCGTCCGGTATTCGAAGGTCCAACTGCATCCGTCCGGTATCCCAAGGTCCAACTGCATCCGTCCGTTATTCCAAGGTTTAATTGGATCTGTGTTGTATTCCAAGGGTACTTCTCCTGTAATTCAATAAAAATCTTCAACATATCTGGAATTTTATAATACAAAATTAAATTATTACAAAAATTATTATAAAAAAATAACAAATGATTTATAAGCCTGATTGAGTAAACTATCAACGGAAAAACAAGGGAAAGCCAAAAAGCAAAGAGTGCCGGAAAGATATGGGAAGCCTGGCGCACACAGTGTTGATATTACATATCGAGAGTAGAAGCTGTTGCCAAATTCAGACTACTTACGGGCCATGAATATCTGCAAGCCCACTTATGTAAAATAGGACTAGTAGCCTTGGAAGTTTGCCCTCTGTGCAACATTCCCAAGATGGATGGCCCACACCTTCAGAACATTCAGAACTGCATAGCTCTGCAAGTTTTGATGGACCGAAGTCAGCATTGTCTCTACTGGAAGGCTAGGCGGAGTATGGCAGAGATGCCAAGATCTGGCTTTGGATAAATTAAAGTACTGTACCGGTAAGTAAATTATTTAGTTCTAAAAACATTTTGTATTTTATTTTGACTTGACGATTTTTCAATAAAGTTGACGCAATTTCTTAAAAATTTTAAGCATCGGTCAGTTTAGTGTAGTGAGGCGACTTTTTTTAGAAAAGGACCGCCATGAATGTTGAATGCAGGTAGGCATAAATATAACTTACTGTGACTAAAGACTATAAGTTAGAACTTTAGGCTATTTTTTCAATGCTTGCATTTCTGTTATATAAAATAACTTAATTGATGTTCTAAATTATACTAGGCCTATATGTTTACAAAAGTATCACATATCTCTGTGAATTTGTGTAGCGCCGCAGGATCAACAAAGAAAGTTTGAAACAATATGGCGGGACATGAATTTGTATTGGCCTTCAGAAGATTAAACAAATAAGTAAAATGCATAATTTTACTTCAATATTTTTATAATCAACTCCTATAAAAGCGAGTGTACGTACGAGCGTACGTGGAGTAACATGTGAAGAAGAAATAAAAAATGTTAAATTCGTTTAAATTAATAATGTAACAGCTGATTTTACCCATAATCTGTAATACGAATACGCAAACAAAACCTAGCGTAGATTATAGCCTACTTCGGGGTTATGTTTACAACTTCAATCAATAATATAGCCTATAATATTAATAACTTCTAAATCATTTGATCTATCAATATGAAATACAAGGTAATTAAAAGAAAATATTTTTATCTTTCTTTAAATATATATAATAATATACATAAACACGAAATCTTAACAAATATTCTTACAGTTGTACAGTCCTTATAATTGTACACATTTACCGAGTTAAAAATCCCCGTCTGCATAGTTAGGTAGGCCTAGATAAAGTTGGTTTCTTGTTTAAATAGTATTTTGTATAAATGATGTATTTCTTATGTATATGTAATTAATCCGCCTGTGATTTTTCATGGGGCCTTTACTAGTATATAATAGTTAACAGTTTCGTTAGTTTTTGTTACCCTAACTCTATATAAAAATGTTTAAGAGTGGCGGTCCTCTTCTAAAAATGACCCGTAGTAAGAGTGGAATATTATTGAATGTTATTTAGGCCTATAGTTTACATTTTATTTATTTTTAATGTTAAAAATTGATTTTATTAATAGCAAATTATTTATTAAACATAATGTTATTATTATTATTCTTACGTGAAGAGCATGTGGATAAACATTGCCTTGCAGAATAACACTTTTTGTGAAACTATTTTATAAGGAAATTTAAGAAATGAAAACTGACAAATTTCCATGGTAACTAATTAGTCATTTAAATTTAATATTGATTTCAATTGTTGACCACTTTCACTTATTATTATTTCAGCCCAACTAAACTGAGCATAGGCCTAGTTTTTTACTTTGCTCTTTTTTCCGAACGCGTCCTCGCTTTTTTAAAAGTACCTGGAGACCGAGCTAAAGCTCGATTATAAGCAGGGCTAT
>JAGFPH010002567.1:56116-69080 GCA_018207615.1 Philaenus spumarius | reverse complement strand
TTTAGCAGACAAACAATTATCTCTCGCTTTAGAAGATAAGATAAAAATATGTGTCTGTTTTCTTTTACTAAACACCCCCATTGTAACTATGTAACTTGCGTGTGCAGTCATTGCTATTGTTTTTAATTTACCGTATGTTGTTTCGGAAAATGCAGCTGTTCCGTCTCTTGTGATAATGTTGCATAAATTCTATTTTTATAACTACAATTTCAGAGTATCTACTACACACGTCACTTTATTTTTTTTATTTATTAAAAGAAAGCATAAAATCAAAATCGCGTGAGTCTCTCGAGCTTTAGAAGTGAAAATTCTTAGGTTCTAGAAACAGTTTATCGTAGGCCTATGCACTACTCTCTTTGCATTTGGTACATTATATGATCGGTTATCGACCTTTTTTGCAGTTGCGTACCCCTTACCAACTTATTTTCATGAATTGTACCATTGAAGAAACAAGTGTTGTTTCTTCAATGATTGTACCCCCGGAATCAAAGTTGGAGTTTTTTTGCGTGCAATTTAATCCCAATATCAAAATCTAAACTTTTTTAAAAATCTCAAATTATAACGTCGATATACGATCTGAAAGAAATTTCATCAAATTCGGTCTAGCTGTTTTCGTCGTTTAGAATGGCCATTTATAATTACTCATGCGCATTATGATCGGAACAAACTAAACCACGAAACGGCTCACGATTAAAAAAATATATCCACTATGTTATGGTGCTAATACTACATATTATGCAGAATATCAAAATGAGCAAATACCAAATATAATTTTGTATTTTAATCCATAACCTAGCCAACCCTCTTTTTTAGGAAATTTTTGTGAATATTATTATAGCAACCTACTGTATACAAGAACAGACTTATAACAGCTGATCAGGATTTAGCATCAATAATTTAAAAGAATTTTTGGTTAGGACCGTAAAAATGATTTAAAATGGCATTTAAAACTACAGTTAAAAACTACATTTCAAACAGAAAGTGCGTTTGATTCATTCGCCCGTCTTCGGACGTATCGGTCAGAACGCCAGGTCGCCAGGTCATTCGAACACGCATTAATTTAAAATGAATTCATTTGAAATCATGTAGGCTGAAACTAAAAACGAATTATTCGTTAGATTGTTAATTAATTAATTATTATATTCTGGAGCAGTGTATGTAATACAATAGTAGTTTACGCAACGATTGTATTATGAAGGCCTTTAAGCCACGAGTGAGATGTAAGTTGGAACACGAGCGAAGCGAGTGTTCTAAATATCTCACGAGTGGCTTAAAGGCTGAATACAATCGTTGCGTACACTACTTTATCTACGACCAAAAATATACAGGGTGTAAAAAAATAAGAAGTGTGTAATAATTCTTCAATTTGATACCCTTTTAACAGGAGTGAAATTCCTCAAAATACGCAATGAAAACATTCTCGGAAAACGAACTAACACCATTTCTAGTTTTCCACTCCATAAACTGGTTATAAACCTTTTCATAACGAAATTTAGATTTTTCTGGCAACAAATTGTTCAGAGCAGAATTTGCTTTTGTATTAATTTCCTCTGGAGTTAAACAAAATTCATCAGTATCACTCATGTTTGCGGAATGCGTCAACTCCGCACCGCAAACATGTGTGACGTCACGTGACATCTGTGACCGCGGTGTGAAAAGGCCTTTAGGAGATACAATTTAGCAAATTTTTTATCTCGTAATTTTTTTGTTAAATTTACGGATTTTGAGATATTGAAATTTAGAAATTTAAAATGGCCACCATTTTGAAATGGTGGAAGTTATAAACTTGATATTTCATACCAAATAGGGTCTTGTTAGATGTAATACATGTACCAAATTTGAAGTTATATCTTCCTAAGATATATTACGTATTACGTAAAAAACACATACAGACAGACGGAAAACTAAACGTTTTATGACATACCTTCATTTGAACTTTTTCCTTCCTTTTTGTATGAGGAATCATATCCCAAAGTCATGAAAGGATTTTCCCCCCAAACTCTGTATAGGAATATGTGTTTATGTTTTAATATTAACAACGTTCCCAGTGCGCGAATCGCGATGTGTATTTAATTACTAAATGAGGATAGTTAAAATTGTGAAAAAACATTTTTGTGAGAAAATATTAATTTTGTAACTTTTATTTTTTCTGTTTCTTGCAATAGTTATCTAAGAATAAATTTGTATGACACGTTTTTTTAAAGTGTTTTGGAAATTACAGTAATTGTTTGGGGGTATAAATAACTGTATGAGACTTTTGACAAAAAATAAAATAAAAATAATATATAGTAGCCCTACTATCTAACCATTTATGTATTTTTACCATCATAGAATATGTGAATAAAAATCTATGCAAGGCACTTGTTATATAATAAGCAATTTCATTTTAGAGCCCATAAATTGTGTTTATGATTCTTGTGAAATACGAAAAAGAGAGCATTTTACACACCTTTAAACTATCTCTTGTCGTGCAGCCTGCTTTATATTACAAGAAATATATGCAGTAAAGATTTCCTTTATGTGCATCGTGCATGCAGATTTTACGAGGAGTCATATTCATAATTTAATTTACTGACAAAGGTGTGGAAAAGATTTTGCTGAAAAAGAAAATATTTTGTCGACAAACTGAAATAATGATTTTGGAAAATTAAGATTTCCTTATTTGATTCATGATGTTGTTTAAATGTATAAGCTATTTAGAAATAACTAGCCTACTTGTAAAATATGTGGGCTTCCTACATAAACTTATTTGTTAACCCTCCAAGTGGCATGGTTAAAGCTAAAATTGAAAAACCTGTTTTAGCGTTTTGCAAGCATATTTTTAAAAATTCGCCAAAAATAGTAAATGAACCCCATCCAAAAGTGTTCCATAGCTTTTTTGTAGAAGAAACTTCAAAGAATTCAAATATGCCACTAAAAATTAGTTTCTTTTGAAATTGTAAAAGTTATTAGCTTAGAAAGCAAAAAATGTTTAGTAACGGAAGGCAAAAAACAACTTTATGCCTACATAAAAAATAGTAAAACATTTTTGTAATTTTTTTCAAAATACACAAAAGTTTTATAATTTAGTTCTAAATAGAAATATGTAAAAATATATTTCAATTTCACAATTGTTTAGTTCAAAATAACACTTTGAACGTTTTTACTACATAACCTGCAAATCAGACTAAGTTCAAAGTGACTAGGCCTAAACATTTTTTACTTCAAACAATGTTTTTTTTTTTATACCAAAAATTCGAAAATGAAATGTAGAATCGAATAGCATTCTACCCAGTTTCAAATAACTTTACATTTTGTAATGAAAAATCAAAATATCAAAGCGGCAATTTAACCTAAAACCTTATTTCTTCACTCACCTTTTTATTAGAACACTGTTATAAGTCTAATTTCACTCAAACATAATCTACACTTATTTATTTAAAAGTAAAACACAATATAACACTATTTTATAAACTATAAACACTTTCAATTCACTAAAATATCAAGACGAATAAAACTTTGAACGCTTTGAGATCAGAGTGTAAAATGGTTATTAGGTTATAGAATGTCTGTGCCAACTAAATTTCACTTAAATTATTTGAACTGAACATAGAATAAACGTTGGAATTTTCTCTTTAAAACAGTATATTAAACATCTTATGAATAAATCGATTTCTGATAGTAAAAATCGATTTACAAAATGCTTGCTTATTGGCCTAATCGTTAACCAATGACATGCCTTTATTGTAAATTCGATATCTCGAAACCAAATATCAGCAGCACCTGATATCTAAACACCACTTGAAAGATAAAAGTCTGATGAATCCAATGCTGTGATGATCTTTGTGATAATTGACAACTGTGAAGAGTTGCAGACCGTTGAAAATTACGAAGTTTTACGTTCTTAACCCTACAATGCATACTGTAGCGTTTTGGCTACACCTGTTTCCATAGATTCCTGTATTGTTGTAATGTAGCTAAATGTTAACTTTATGCATTTAGTACATCCTCCAATGTGTTTCAGTTGTTTGTAAGTCGTTGAAAGAGAATTTTCATCTGTTGGTTTTTTATTTCTTACTGTTCCATAGTAGGAGCCGCTGTTCTGAACAACTTCGTTTATTTGGCTTTTTCTGTTTATGTTTTCTAGTTTATTCTCATCAAAATCGACAATATAAAAAATAACTAGTTGCTATTTACAAGTTTACAAACAGTTTTAGTGAATGTAAAACGTCATTTGATTAGTTTAAATTTGTATTTTAGTGTGATATATGTGTGTAGCTTTTTAGCTACACTATGCGTTCATAATAACTATAGAACATAACCTCACTTTTGACTACAAGTGTTGTTTACATTTTGAGCAGTGTGTTTTTAAGCTCATTTAGTTACGTTTGTATTGTGTTTTAGTTGTTTTATCGTGTTTTTGTAATTAAAAATGTCCAATATAAAATTTATAACAGCTGAGAGGGAGAAAGACCATATAAGTGAGGCTGATATATTTGATTTTTGTCAAAGTGATTTTGAAGAGTTGTCAGATGAAGAAGATGATGATCCTAAACTCAATTTGAACTCTGTTTTTGATTTCCTTGATAATTGTCAAGCAGAACAGGAATCAGACCATGAAATTAGTGATGAGTTAATCGCTGAAGTATCTGCGGAGGCCAGCGATACACCAAATGAACACCAGGAGGAGCCTGATAAAGTTTTACTTGAACATTCCTATGCTTCACCTAGCAAAGAAAATGAACTAAAACGGTTAGGAGAGCCATCCACTTCATCCACCAGTAGGCCTAAGTTTAGTAGCCTAAACCTTCCTGGTTTGTCCAAGAAAAGATGTACTGGAAGGTCTGCTCCAAAAAGAAGTTAGTCGCCTACTAACCTTCCACCCATAGGCCTACCACAGCAGAAAAAACCTAAAAATGTCTGTAAGCCTACGCCTTCTGTTCCACGTTCCATAAAAAAAACACCAAATACACCTAGGCCTGTCGGTACTTCAAAAAAACAACCGAATCCACGTAATCAAACTAGGCCTCGGGTCGGAATTAAAAAACCTACACTAAATTGGAGATATGAACCTTTTAGTGTACATGAAGATACATACAAATTCAACGGACCAAATTCATTGACTGATGAAGTACTAAATTTGGACACACCTTTACAGTTTTTCTATTTCTTTTTCCCAAAAGAACTTGTTCAGCATATTGCAAATCAAAGCTATCATACCAAACAAATTTAGAGGAAGATCAATAAAGAGTTAAACCGTAAACACCTGTACAAAGTTAATTTATGTTAGTTGTTATCATACTTTACATTTGCTTGGTTTATGTAAGTTTTTTGGTACTGTATTTTAGCCTAACCAAATATGATTGTTCTTTTAATGTGTAGCTAAATGGCTACAGTGCGCATTCGTTGATAAAAACTGACATTTGCTAAGGTACTGTAAATGCATGGTGTAGCAAAATGGAACAAATTTTTAAAAATTAATTATTACAGCTATTTTTGACATTAGAATTTTTTACTTATTTTTTACGTTGTTTGGGACCAAAAATCTACTACATAAATTTTTTTTTACTGCAAAAAAAAAATCATGCATTGTAGGGTTAACCTCGCGATTTCGCACCGAGAACAGCTGTTTGACATTCTACAATTTTGAAACGATGGTTACGTATGTAAAATATACGTTTTACGAAAAAGTTTTAAATACAAAAATTAAAGTTTAATCCATTTCCTTTCCAATGGTGCCGGTGTTTTTACGATTGGAGATTTTAAGTGAATTAATTAATCGAAAATACAAATGTATGTAAATTCTCGCTAATTGTCGAAATGGCTGCATCTTGCTCCTGAGGGAACGTCACTTTGGGCAATAATTAATAATTATTCCGTTATAAACTCCAGTATTGACAAAATGAGTTATTCATAAATTAAAAATGAAAGCTTAAATGTGTTCAATTAATTTCTACATAATATTAATGTCTACCAAAACTGTTAATTGAGAGCATTTTCAATACACATTGCATTGAGTGCTTCGCACACCAGCCCCGTATTGGGAGAATTTTCAATACACAGAGCATTGCGTGCTTCTCACGCCAATTTTAAGTCTATGTGCTATGGACGCACATGTGCGTCTGCTTTAAAATATTAGTAATTATTAAGTAGAAAGGTTCAAAAATAAAAGATTAGATAATTTCTATTCATTATACTATACATATACAAAATTAAAGGTCAGCTCATAGCTTAGGAAATACGAAAAATGCGTAGCAGTGAACGTGTTAACCAAATAATTTAATATCACAATGTACAAATCAATATTTACTGAACAACCCATCTAAGTCCAAGTAGTTTACATCTGATTGCATCAGATTAGCATGAAAGTTTCCTTATTACATTATTATGATTCAGATTTATTTATGCAACTGCTTTCACGAGTTGAATGATTACAAATAAATAATTATTCCGTATAAAGTCCAATATTGACGAAAATTTGTTATTCATAAATTAAAAATGCTAGCTTAAATGTGTTCAATTAATTTCTACATAATATTAATGTCTACCAAAACTGTTATATTAAACAACTAAGTAACAAAGCCTCCCGAGGTCAGCTGTTTCTGATCGATTAGTGAAAAAGTCCTAGGGAAAAATAAATCTCCAGAAATAGCTAGTCTATAACAGGGTTGTAACCTGAAACCAAAACCCTCAAAAAGTGCCCTTGTATATAGATGAAATAAGAATTAGGCACCTGCATTTCATAATTTCTTGATTAAAGTTACAAAATTGTCTTTCGTTTTAAACAAACCGAACAAAAATCGTCCTTATAGATCTCTAGAAATAGCTATCAATAAGGTTGTAGCGTAAAACAAAAAGCTTAAAAAGTGCCCTGGTAGGTGTAGGCTAACGGTGAAATAAGAATGACACTTCATATTTTTTTGGTTTAAATAACGAAATTAAAACAAAGAGCACGAAAATACGCCCGGTAGATCTCCAGTAATAGGTATCAATAGGGTTGTACTAACCTAAAATTAAAAAAAAATTAAAATACTAACATTGTCCTTACAAATGTACGAATGGAATAAAAATACATTTCATAATTTTTTGATATTAATGGCAAAATTTTCTTCCATTTAAAACAAAAGACATGACAATCAGCCCGGCAGTCTCCAGAAATCAATAGGACTGTAACTGTAACCTAAAACCAAAAAACCTCAACGAGTGCCCTTATAAATATAACGATGGAATAAAAATGTCGTTTAATTTTTTTAATTAATACATTTTTTATCATTTAAATTCCAGAAATACCGTAGGTATCAATAGGGTTTTACAGGTTTGAGGCTATGCTGTATTATTATATAAGTAGGATTAGTAGTTTAGGTTAATATCATTTTAAAATGTGAAATATTTTCTCAGCTATAGTTTTTATGACATGCAGTAGAATTAATGTCATAAAAATGGCCGCAGTAACAAACAAACAAAATCATTTATAGTAGTGCCTTTTTCTTCTTTCGATTGTAATAACCATTAGGTCTTCACTCTTAAAAAGCTCATCATAAGTCGCTAGCGCTTGTATGTTTATATTCTACAGTAGCGATTTAAAATATATGTTCAAAAAGTTGAATGTGCATAATACATTATTAACAGGAACGGGATTGTCAGTGTTTCAAAACGGAATTGTAATGAAGTTTGAAATAAACTAAACGAGGCTAGGGCTAATAAAAGGTTACATGAATTTTACAATAATTTTAGCATTTACAAGCACTACCTATAACCTTGAAATTTGTTGTAACTTAATTACACTGCATTAGAGCTTAGAATTATGTTATACTTTAAGAATTAACGTAAATAAGTAACTAGGTAGTTTCATAAAGTGTTTGAACAAGTACATAGGCCTATAATTTTATTCGAAATACAATCATTGCAAAATATATAAATGAAAATAAGTTACCATGTAGTCTAAGTTCCATAGGAGTTCAGTTTCAATTGTTTTGTTAGTAGTCAACATAGGCCATTCTATATGCACCATTAATAAAATGGTAAGTATAAAATCTAATCTGATTATTTTAGGCTGCGAGTAAAATAAATATTAACAAAACTGTGGTAGTTAAATTCGAAGATTTGAGTAACTTTAAAATGGCAACAAAACCTATCATTAAAATTTGTTTAAATCATTTCATTTTGCTATACATTTTACTTCTAACTTATTACACATCTTTATTACAATTCTAACTGGTTCATACGTTATTCGTATTAACATTGCATAGGCCTAATTACTAATAGGCCTATAGCACACGAAATTATAGAATAGCCATTATTGTTGCAGCCTGCATAGGCCTAATTACTAATAGCACACGAAATTATAGAATAACCATTATTGTTGGAGCCTGCATAGGCCTAATTATTAATAGCACCTGAAATTTTAGAATAGCCAATATTGTTGCAGCCTAAGTCTAGTTGCAGGTCGTAATTTAACGCATAAAAGGCATGCATATACAGTAGATCGATTTGTAGGCCTAATGCATGTCGATAATAACCTGTTTTGCTGGCTAAAAATGCCAAGAAAAATGTATGTGTCAGATGTCAAGATAAAGATTACTTCGAAATCTTTATGTTTAGTAATTATTTATTTAAGAAACGCATACCGTAACCTAAAAATTGTAACCTATTTTCCTTAGTTTAACAAGCAGAGTAGTATCGTAAGAATGCCGCTCTACGAAGCTAGAATGCGCTGGCATAGTAAATATCTACAATAATGTTTTACAATAAATTTTAAGCATCACACTATTTCACACTGTTTCTTATTGTAAAATTTCCTAGAAATATTAAATTATGAATTTTGTAAAATTTTGTATAATTTTCATCAAGATACGGAGGGTAGAAATATGGTCTATATAAAATATTTAATAGTTAACCTTTTAACCGGACAAACGTTATTTCAGGTACCGGTTACATATTACAATAAAAAAGAATTTCTATAGGCCTACAATGCACATATTTGTTACTATAAGCTATTATATTTCAAAGAGAAACTTTAAATTTTACGCCTCAAAACTTGGCTAATTCTAAGGCTCCGATGGCTAGAAAATATATTTTATACTTAAGCACTAGTAATGTTTGTGAAAATTGCAAAACCTAAACTAAAGGCGTAGGTAGTAAGTTATTATCGTGATGCTGTTTTTTATTTACCAGTTTGGGGCTATCTATTAAACCACTTTATATTGTTTAACATGTTTTTATGACATTCTTTTTTTGCGGTAATTTAATTCCTGTGTAAAGTAGGCCTAACTTTGTTTATCCTTTTTTTATTGTTCAGTACATTGAAAGAAAACAATAAATAAATAATGGAACTCTTAGGTACTCTCAATTAATTGTACGTCTGTCCAGAAAGATTTACTCCGGAGTGGATAAATTAAATGTAACACAATAAATTATAAAATGTGACAAAGTCATAAAGCATACTAACATGAGTTTATACAGTATTACAATAATCAGAACTGCAAAATAAATATTTTGGGAGGTTATAACAAATATTTTACTATATTGTCAAAATATTTTACTATTGAGTTTTGTAGGAGGGACAAAAATACCTTACAAATAATCTATACTGATATTATAAAGTGGTAAAATGTATTATCGTTTTCGGGCCTATTAAGCATGAAAGAGGAACAAGCCTATTAACTTGTTTCTTCTTTTTGGTATGAGGAATCATACCCAAAGTCCTGAAAGGTTTTTTTTACACCCTGTATAACTACCGGTACATGTATATTATACAGGGTGTCCATTTTAACTGGGCCACCATTGGGATATCTAAAAGTACAAGATTTACAGCAAACTTTAAATGGGGGACTTCGCCTACTTTTTAGTGGCCATAAAAAATATTAATTTGAAATTTCGAAAATATACCGCAATTTTTCAATATGGTGGCTAACTTTAAAATTTCTTATGGAAACCAATATTTTGTATGACGGATTTGAATTCCATAAAGTTTTCATAAGAAATTTGAAAGTTGGCCGCCATATTGGAAAATGGCGGCATATTTTCGAAATTTCAAAGTCATATTTTTTATGGCCACTAGAAAAAGTAGGTGATGTCCCCAATTTAAAGTTTGCTGTAAATCTTGTAATTTGGAGACCCCAATGGTGGCCTAGTTAAAATGGACACCCGGTATATGTAAGTTTTCAATATTTTCTTTAATCTGTGTTAAACTGGCTTGCAAATGCCGTCACCAGCGAAACCATGGTCGGCAAGATTTTCTAAAATGTATTAAATAATGTGTGTGTAATTTTTTCCCTTAAAATGTATTTTTTCCAAGTACCTTTGATCAATGGTTTAAATTGTATTAATAAGTGTTGTTATTTGTTAAGCTTGTCCAGATTTTACTTCCGTTAACTAGTTTTAATTGTGGCTATAATTTAATCTGGTTTTATGATGCCTTTAGGAGCATTGCAGCTTCATATTTAACATGCGATGATGACCGGTTAATCGCATAGAAAAATAATTGGTTGGTTTGGTTTTTTTGCCTATACTATATTGATGTTAAAAAATAGTGTAAGGGTAGAAATGGTAATAAGCAATTGTTTCCATGACAATTAGAAATGACACTTTCGAGATAGGTCACTGGATGAACGCCCGTTATACATTTTACAACAAATAAGCGGATTTTTTACTTCTAGGGTTAATCTAGGTTCAAAAAGTTAATAAACAATTCGCCTTTGTTTTATTTGTACGCTAAGGGCGGACATTTGATATATGGTGAAACTTTGCTACAGAATTGTAATATATACGGTTCTTTTCTGTCACTTTGTAGCCTTTGTAGATAGATTGTAATTTAGATTGCTGATTTTTAATTTTAGAGATGTATGTTCGGTAGAATTTTCGTTAAACCTTTTCCATTCAATAAAAAAGTTGGTATTTAATAAAGAATTTGATTTCTTCTTTTAAAAACATATGTAGCAACTTATTAATATTATACTTTTCAATTACGGCGTGTGATTTATTTTCCTAATTGTTTACAAGTATTTGTAATCCACATTACAAGTAGGCCTATTTACGTATAGCCTACTGTTACATGTCCCTAGAGAACATGTTATGATGCACTTCCTACTCCGAAACTCGTCCTAAAACTTTTTTTAATTTGCAGGTACAATAATCTGAACAACTATTTTTTAATCTTAATGTCTTAATGGCTATGCGATGGAATTCCCCAGAGAGGTAGATCATATTTGATCATTGGGGAAAATAGCTGTAACAAACAGCCATCTATAAATTAAAATCCGAAATTTTATGAAGCACTTTCAAACTTATACGAACCTGAATTCATATTTTAGAATGTTTTTCTGAACGTACATTCCAATTTAAAAGTTAAATAATAACTCTACAGGGGAAACGTATTTTTGGTTTTTAATACACACTTCTTAAGGATTTGAGTAATTAGTGTAAAGGGGCGTTAGTTGTGTTTTGTTGTTGTTTAGTTTAAAGTCATTTAATGTAACCACATCCAGATAGTGTTCTAGGTATTTACTTGGATACTTTTCTAAGTCCGACATAACTGTACGGGATCCACTGCAACGCACATTTCGTATTTCCTATGCTAGGAGCTGACCTTTTATTTTTTATATTCATAGCCTAAATGAGTAAAAATTACTTTATTTTTTATTTTTGAACCTTTCTACGTAATAATCACTAATATTTTAAAGTGGACGCACATGTTTAAAACTGGCGTGCGAAGCATCGCATGCACTGTGTATTGAAAATACTCCCACTATGGGGGTTGGCGTGCGAAACACGCAATGCATTGTGTATTGAAAATACTCCCAATACAGAGGTTGGCGTGCAATGCACTGTGCTTCGGTCGCTTCTCATAGTGTTCAGTGTCAAGCTCACATGTGCGTCCTTAGCATTGAACGTGTTAATAAAACTTTATATTATATTGTAGATGCTTTCAGAACGGTCTATGTCCGTTAATAGTAACAAGGTATAGAGGCGTTCTAATTCTATTCCTAATAAGCAGGAATATAGAGTTAGAATTAGGGTTTGGATCATTGATTAGATATCGTTCCAGCATGGCACTAATTTGGCAGGATACACAAAACTCTCCGATTGTATCCACGAGAATATCACTATTGATTATTAAGAAATCTGGATACTTTCTCTGCAAACTTAATCATCTTCAAATATGGCCGGGCATCATTAAAATAACCAAGTTTACGCTGCAGATCGTATCCGTTATCCTGGGCCATTGTTAAAAGTATGATGAAATACTATACTCCATCTCTTGTTACCGGTTCAGCCCCTTAGTCTGCGTTTCTAATTGCGGTTGACTTTGCAACGAGTGTGGAAGGTACACACAGATTATAACAATGTTATAGTTAGTCACTATTGTTTTGGAAAGCTATTAAATTAAGCAAAAATGATAGTGTTAACCGATTTTCCGAAACGAAAGACACAATAATTATCTTATTTATTAAAAACTATCAATAATATATACATTTTCTTTGTAGCTTAGCGTTTAGTATGTCATGTGTATTGTTGGTTAAATTAAAAGAATTAGGTAATTATCTATTGTGAAGGATTGTGATTCCAAACAATAATTTAATTGTGGATTTTGAGTGGTGGGAGTGATAGCCTACTAGGCTTGGGGGGCAGGCCTACACCTCAATCGTTAATGCAAGGAATCTAATTTTTATCTTGACATTATTGATGGGTAGTTACAAAATAAACAACGCACTTCACATACCTTGATCGATAAAATGTTTTTAAGATAAAACATTTTTACAATTTCTCTTCAAAAGAATATATTTCCCGTCATAAAAAAAGAAAAGTAATCTTAAAAACACGCACTTAAAATCACACAAAAGCAACATAAATTCCTGTGGACAATACTTTTTATAAAACACGTCGTTCGAGAAGAAATTGAACACTTCGCATCCTCAGGTTAAACATTATGTAGGCCCTACTTAGGTGATAGCGGACGTTTTTAAACTCTCGGAAAGCAACATTA
>JAGFPH010002567.1:42112-56016 GCA_018207615.1 Philaenus spumarius | reverse complement strand
TATGTCATTCAAAGGTTCAACCCCCACCACGTCCATGTTTAAAAAAATTAAAATATGACTGTCAAAAAGTATTTGTACTTTATTTAAATTGAGATGAGAGAGTATTAACAATGAAGTACAGAAGTTATATTTATATTCTGTTTTAGTTTAGTTTTGTGTAAATACAACAAAATTTTTAAAGCAATACAGAATTTAATTTCAACATCCATTCATTTTCCCCTTACATTTATGATGCTCAATTACCTGTAATTCAAAATTCCTTGAGATTAAAAATTTATCATTTAATACAGTACAGTATTCATTTCAGAACAGTAAAGTAGCATACTCTTTAAAAGCTTATTTACCAGGGAAGTTTTAATTTGCCACCTTCTAAACTCTACCATAAATGAGATTAAAAATTTTTATTTTCTTAATTTTTGTACAATAACTACACATTTTTACTTTCAGCAATAACTTTTAGTAGTTAACGTTATTTCATCTCGATTATTTTGAGTCATTCTTGTTGGAAATCTTATGCGGATTCTGAAAATAGTGTCTAACTTAACAAAACATCCGTGCTTAGTCAAGAAATCCAATAGCTTAAAAACATTAAATATACAATATGTTGTAACTAGTAGGCCTACAGAGTAGTTTACCACCAACATTTTTGTTAACACTTTTCACCAGCCACCCTGTATATATTGAAGTTTTGAGTCTATGAAAAACTAGGTCGACAGTTTCCTCATGCCGCACCAGACTGCAATAGATAGCCTTTTGTCGATGTCTAGCTAAATAGACTACACGAAAAGAAGGGCGGCTTATCTGCCCGTATTCTTTTGTTACATTGAGATTTGTTGAATTTGGGATTATATTTCAAGCGCGAAAAAGTTTGGTCAATGATACGACGTGGGCTTTGCTTACACCCAACAAAAGATAATACTGCCTTACAAAAAGGGGCTGAGAGTATGGAGGGGTTATTATTTTCCGAAGGATTGGACTTTCACAGGTACTCAGGGATCTTTTCATGTTTCCCCAACCTTCGCCTTCATACATTCAAAACATACGATTCACACAAATTGGATTATTTTCTCCCTTATTTTTCGTGCTGTTGCGTCGTTCAAAGAACTCTCTCAAATATTATTTCGAAGACACCTCATATTTTGCAATCTTGGAATATGAAATTATTGTTGAAATTTAACAAATGTTTGAATTCTGTACAGCTTTAAATAATTCGTTTAGAGTTTTAAACAAATCATTAAGTTTGGTTTAAAACTGTCTAATTCAACTAGCTCAATTTGTATCAATTAGTAAAATTGATTGACTAAAAACAATCGCCAAAATATTAAAGTTATTAATCTTTTAAAAATTGTTTAAATGTGCATTGTCAGATTTAAATTTGGCTAAATTAGGTACCTAAATATATATGCCAATAATGATTGAACTTGACTAGAGAGGACGAATTTATTAAAACAATAATAAAATAACACTTCTCACAAAAAACATGTTTATTTGTTGTTAATCCGATTTCATCGACCAAGTTATCATTCTCAGTAAATACACAAGTTTATGTTTACACTTAAAAATTTTACTATAGGGAATAGATTTTTCCATGTCTTGGGAGGTAAATTTATTAAAAATCGTAAGGCTGTGAGGGGGGGGGGGTAATACAGTAGAGGTTCGTACGAATTATAGTAAATAAATCGAGACTGGTTCCATCTTTACCATTCTTGTGTAGCCTCTTGGTTAGTATTTTGTTTATTTACAAAGACGTGAACATATTTTTTATTTGGAGTCAAGGTTTTCACATTTTCCCATCAAAATATATTATTTTTTAAGATATATGAAAGCAAAGCAATTTCAGTTCACAAACCTTGATAAAGACGATTTAAGTGCAGCCAATGAATAATAAATACCAAACTAATTAAAAATACATGTAATAATTCACTTCCGTGAAATAACAGATAAAGAAAATGAGAGAAAAATATTACAATTACTTATGAATCATAGTGATGCAAAAAACAAATTCCCCGAAGCAAAGCACGGGTATTCAGCTAGTTAGAATATGTGCGGAAGAAAATTACTGATTTACGTAATCTTACCAGACCTTACAGTCCGTACAGTGAGTAGTATCGCTTTTCCTTGAGACACTCTCAATTAATAACGAATCAATTAATATAAAAAAATATACTACCCACAATAACAGGAATGTAGGTACTAAACATGTAGAGTATACTACACGTACAATATTTAACAAACCACCTTCTGTTTAGCATTCACCATCTGTTGTAAGCTGTGTAATGTATGGAATATTAATAAGCTGTGTTGTATTTTATATTAAAACAAATAAGCTTATATATATTTTTCTGTATGATTTAGGTTGGTTTGTTGACGTTTGATTTGTTAATTTAACATACGATTCGCAGTAGTTTGTTCTATGCCAAGGGCGCCCCCTAGCTCTCTGGGAAAGGAAAGATGTATATTAATAATTAATTATATTCAGGTGTTTTCCTTTAGACAATTATTTAAAATTCAGTATTACATAGAAGTGGTTTAGCACTAGGATATTTTTCAAATGTTATGTACCGATTTATTTGACATATTATTATTCTTATTATATTTTCTAGAAGAGTTCAAGCATGTGCATTATTTTAAATTATATAAGAGAGAAATGAGACGGTTTCCTTTACCACAATTCTACCAAGTATGAGTCTTGGTATAGCGTGAGTTCACTTTGTTCGGTTGATTGTGTTGGTTATTTATTTGATGTTCGTGTGCAAAAATAGTGTTCCGATATTTAGACTTGGTTTCAAATAGCTCATTAATATTGTATGGAGAGTAACAAAAGAATTTCTCGTTATCGAATTGATTCTAAGGTTAAGTGAAAAGATTCTAAGGTTCTAAGACATATTAAAAAGAAAAAGAACACGAAACGCTCTGAGAATGACACTACCATAAAAAACAGCTATATTTCTTCAGAATATACTAAATATTTACCAAATGTCTTACAAAACGTTTTCAAGAAACATAATATAACCATATCATTCCGTACTAATAATAACTTATATGCTTCGTTAAAACCAAAAATTATCACCCCAATAGAGGAAAGGTCCGGAGTATACAGAATTTATTGCCAAGATTGTGACAAACATTATATCGGTCAAACAGGGAGAACGTTTAAGGAACGTTATAAAGAACATCTCCCTAACAAGAGCTCTGTTATCAATAGGTCAAATTATGCACGTCACCTCTTTGAATCGGATCATAAGCCGGGAGACTTCAACTCAACAGTAGAAGCCTTATACACGTGTACAAAAGGAAGAATAATGAATGCTATAGAGGAGTTTGAAATATATAAAACATTCAAAATAAAACCAGATGACGTATTAAACGACAAACTTACGTTCAACTCCCACTATTTGTACGACACGGCTATCAACCATTTGTATAAAACATACAGAGATAGCGATCAGTAGGCTGCACTGCATTATACTGACCGGACGTTGAGATGCGGCTTATTTCTTGTATTTATTCGTGTGACGAACTGTGTTTGTGTGTTAGTGTGCGTGTGTAAATGTGTGTGTTTATAAAATTTTAATGTTTTTAATGTTCGACGAACTCACCAGAGGGATGACCAGATGATGGAGTTACGGCTCCGAAACATGTCGTCTTAAACTAAACGACAAGGAGTCATAAGACGGACTTAAGGTAAATAATTAGTATTATCTAAGGTTAAATTTAAAAAATTTTACTAAAGAACTAGGGATCTTTTTTAAAGGCTACAGAGAAAGAATATAATTCAGAACGATTTTCAAGCATTTTCGAGTTTAATTTCCTAGCCCTAGGAGATGATTTTTCAAAAGGCTACAGAAAATTGTCTGTAGCAGTATTTAGTATATTGAAAGGTGAAACCGTGAAGTTATGCGACAAAGTCTGTGCCATTTTAGGTACCATTTATCTTATAGAGTATGTTAGAAGTCTAGTATTTTAAAAATAGGAGTAAATCTTTCAACAATTACACAACTGGAGATTTTTAAGGGCAAAAACTGGCGAACATTTGACGCTTAATATTTTACCTTAACCGTTAAATTTGTCAAATTGTAAAAGTTTTTCAGGGGAGGTCAAACATTCCCCCGAAACTCCCTTTTGCCTGGGGGTTAGGTTACTCCTTAATCCCTCTGGTCTAACCCTCCTAGAAAATATCATATGGGCGTCTATGTTCTTCGCGTATTATTGAAGATAAATGACAGAATAATGATTTTGATACAAAATATTGTATTCCGATTGTCGTTTTTGGTGTTATACTAGCACAAGAAAATTTCGAATAATTAATAGAACAAAAACTACTGAAGATAAAAATATGAAAATTTAAAGGTCTATTTGTATGCGGCCATAGACCCTAACTAATGACAGATTTTGTAAAATTTCGTATTGAATGCGTAAAAATAGCAAAAATGATATGTCACGCTAGCCCTATATCATATTGTAAGAAAGCTAATTTGGATAAAATGTTTAATAACACACACTACCATAGTAATCAATTTAGCAAATTTAGAATCTGTTAAAATTATTTTTAACATCCAACAGTTTAGTGTATTAATATAAATAAAAAAAGGATGTATGTATGGATGAGTGTGTTACTCTAGCACAACTGAAACGCACGGATCAATTTCAACCATACTTGGTAAAAATATAACCGTCTGGGAAATATGACATTTTTTGGTGGTAAAACACCTACAGACACCTAGCAATGGGGTGGGAATGGGATGATAAATATGTAAACACAATAGAAAACCACTGTTTTTAGAGGCAAATTCATAGTTTTTAAGGTCGAAGAGATGAATAGCAACATTCGAAAAATATTTTTATTTTTATTTTGTGACAGAAAAATTTTCCGTACTTATATAAGTTTGGGTGAGTTACAGTACGCAAATGATCGCTGTACCAACACTAAAAATCTTGTATTAGTTGATCTATGTTTTTAAGGCAAATATATATGAATTAAGTTTCACTTTAAGTTGGTTATGCAATACAAGAAGACACTTAATAAATGTTTAAGTATTTCTTAATTTAAATAAAATTTTTTAGTATTTCATACACTTTTATAGTTTTTGTCTAGTTTAACTTTTGCAAACTATTTTAATTTACATTTACATACAACTTTCTACCTAAAATAAAAGTTACATTACATTTTAACCGTTCCAATTGTACGAGCAAAGTTGTCTTTCCTAGTTGTTGAGTTTAATTCGTAATAATAGGTTTCACAACATTATTGTTGCTACTGAATTTCAAAGTTTATGGTTTGAAAACAAATGAAATTCGATGTACATAGAGTGTTACGCAGCCCTTTACTTTAAGTACGATAACAGTGGTTATGGTAATAGTTACTAGAGCATTCATTCTAACTGTTATTTCCAACTTGTTCAACCCATCAAGTATCAATAGAGAGAACTATTAACATTGGTTCAAGGATTGCGATGGTTGTAATAGAGTTTGTTTAGGATCTGAGGTAATATTTTATATACACGGTTAGGAAGATAATCGCGTTTCAGTTCAAATACTCTGTTCTCTTACAACTTTTGTGTTAGTTTGAGGAGGTTGGTAGAAGAGCTGTCTACTTTATTAATCAAGGTTGTTTGTCTGTTGTTAATATTTTACTGTTACACCGAACAGCCACCTAATAATTGTAAAGTAGGCCATCTGTATTACGGACTAATGGAAAGAGAGGAGAGAAGCATTCTAGTGTAGGATTGTTTCCACCTTTTCGAGCCAGTCAGTTGTGATGTGACAAGATCCATCTGAATTTTAATTAACAATTACGTGTAACCAGCATCCTTATATACTCTTTTTTGTCTAAGTGAAGCGGTGGAGGTTCTGAATGGCAGCTTGAGAATTTACCAGAAATATATTTTCAAGGGTAGGGTGAATTTTCTTTAGTACGGCGGTGGCTACATCTTGCACAGATCCGCACGTCCTTTTCATAGTTACTAAAAGGACCCCAAGGCTTTTTAGAACGGCTTATTTAGAATCTTTTAGAACGGCGGCACAAATAAGTTGCGTCTCTCTCGCATGTACCTGCAGTAAATAAAGCAAAATCTCATCTATACATGTAAAGCCAATCCTCATTTGTGAGTTTTATAAATATTCTTTAAAGAAAATTTGATTATTTTAGTTCGGTTTTCAATTGTACACATTTTGGTAGATGGTAATCTTTTAGGCTACGGGTGGAAGGTGATGAGACAAATCTTGAAAGGTGTAAAATAAAATTGGTCCTCTTATAATGCGTTCATACTTGTTCTAAGTTAATTGTTTTATTTAGCCTGTTTGCATCATGTCGGTAGCTGTGTCACTTTACCTGTTTGGAGCGCATGCAGAAACGTAGAGGTGACTTTTATCTGAGCAGGAGTTCTGTACATATTTTGTGGGCAATGTAGCTTGTTGTAATATTTATTAGAGTTGACTGTAATGGAAATGTAGCTTGTTGTAATATTTATTAGAGTTGGCTTTAATGGAAATGAAGCTTCCATATTATTTTTAACTGTGTCTGATGTACGACTTGTATGGAGTTTTCAGGATATATTATTTGGCACTCCTCTGTGTCACTTTCAAAGTTTTTTTGAAATCTGTTTAATACAGTACCTTACCGATTTTAAATAAATAATCCGGTACAAAGTTTTAACGAAATTATGGTTGTTATTTCATTTTAAAGTGAAAAGTTAAATAGAAAATCTGATGTTGCATAGAGTGTTAAGTTCTTTACGTTAAGTACTGTTTCAATTGTTATGGTAATGGTTACAAGAACATTAATTTTAACTATGACTTCTATTTGTATAACTCAACTCTCCATCAAGTATTAAGGGGGACAAAACAGTTAACTTCGGGCGAAGTAATACGATGGTTATAAACAGAGTTTGTTTAGAATCTAAGGTAATATTTATATACTGTTAGAAAAATATTATAATTTAGACGAATATTCTGGTCGCTCTCAGAGCGTGACCATGTCGAGTGATTTTCTTCATATTCTGAAAGAAGACACTTAACTGATTCTAAACAAACGCAAAACATAACGTGCTGATACAAATATAATATAAATTATGAGATAAATAAAACACCAAAAATACAGGTTAAAGTTTGGCTTTTTACTTATGTTTGCACTAAAAAAGAAACTAATCACTCTACAGGTAAGACAAAGATAAACAATAACTATCGCAAATAAAAAAAAAAAAACGATAAAATATGAACAATTTAAAACACGTATAAAAAATAAGAATAAAACAAAAAGATGAATAGGTGAGTTAAAAAGCAAAAATTCATCTATCTTGATAACGCTATAGAAATAACAGCGTTGCTAGATTAGCATTAGCTGAATACCTTGCTTTTACAAATAATGTAATTCGTGCTACTAACTTATTATGTTTACAAAATGAAAACATTCTGCGACTGGAGATTGTTAGTTTAGGTTCAGGGTATTTTAGGCTGTAAACCAGAATAATAAAAAAACCTTAACTAACCAAAAGTCTCCTTTCTGTAACGTATATGGATTTCCTTAATTTAAATCCAAGTAATATTATAGTTTTAACTTGTAAACGCTCTAACATTATTTTTCATTAAATTTTGCAAAGTTGTTTTTGTCATGTTTCTTATTTTGTTACATCTTATCAAGTGTCTATTTACTGGTTTCTGTGATTAATGAATTATTCCTGGTTTATTAAGATAAATATACATTTTACACTGTTATTATTATGTCTATTATTTTAAGAGTTATATCTATTTTTTCTTATTTTGCTGCCAGAGGAGTGTTTAGTTTCTTGTGTCTAGTGCAAACATAACCAAAATGGCAGAACCTTAACCTGTATTTTTGTGTTTCCTTTTTCTTATAATTTCTGTAATATTTGTCTCTTGGGTATATTGTTAGAATATAAAAACATTTAATTTTATATAGTTATGCATAAATAGTTATACTAAAATTTGCGGTTTGTTTTCCCGTGGTCAATATATTTAATATTTAAAAAAAGTGGTTATTATAAATGAGTAAACCTCAACACCTTTTTTTTCCGTTACACTCATTCACCCCAACCATTTATTCATCTAGCTCTTGTAGATTCCCAGGGATCATTCAAGAGGTCGTCATTAAAAATCAATTACAGCAGTGGTGTGATACAAGACTGTCCACTCGTTGCTCTAACATAAGGTAGAACCGGCTACGTTCTTGTTAATTAAACCTTAATCTAATAGTTGATTTCAGAAAAATACGGTAGTTCCGTTCCAGCTGATACTGTCCTTTGGAAGAACGTTGTGAGCACGAAAAAACTGTTTAAAATTTATTTCATTTTGTAATTTGTTAGCTATTTAATGGAATGTTAACTTATTATTCAAACGGTATTTAGTAGGGTGTTTCTTTTTTGTACTAATTGATTGAATTTACCTGTGATTTTTGATGTATCGCCATCATGCTTTTAGTTTTAACTGTGAGGATTTGTTTCTTTTATTTCACTATAGTACGGCAGAAAGATTAGGATTACTTCCCTCTATCCCTGTTGTGAATACTAGACCCTGCCGTCTATAATATTTTATGATCGTAATAAACGTTAGTATTACCATTGTAGTAATACTACCACAAAAAGATATGGATTCATAGACATTTTCTATAGACTACTACAATCATAAAACAGTAGAGTACTCTCAAAGGTTACATTTTATCCTTAACTGAATCTAATCCTTAAAATTGTATCCTTTACTTGCTCTCTTGGCAGAACTTAGTAGTTCATCCAAGGCCATTTATTGGAAATAACAATTCTCCATGTTGTACCAATCTTACAAAAACGAATAAATAAAGAAACGGAAGCTATACTGGGCCACATAGATTGTTCATGTTCAAAGACTTACTTTTAAAGTCAAAAATCACCAAAAGTAGAAATGTCTTAGCTGATCACTTACAATTCATAAGATACCTTGAGGTTAAGTCAATAAACCAAAAAAACTAGGTACAATAATTTAGGTTTATTAACCAAAATTAATAAAAAATTATATGCCCTTAATTAATAAAAAGAAATAAGTTATATGCCCTTAAAGTACAAAAAAAGAAAAGTTTGTATTACAGAATATATGTATAAATTTAAATTGAATTTAAAGTCCCTCCCCAAAATAAAAGTCAAAAACCCTCCCCATTAGTAATGATTACAAGGTTTATACAAATTTAAACAGACAAAATACAAAATTTAACATCTAGTACCATGGATTTGTTTAATAATTAACATTTATGTCGTTGGCCAACTGTAAAGCTAAGTATAATCAAATAAATAAAAATAAAGAAATTGTGAGACGTCTCTCTAAAAAAAAGTATATATAATTTCTAATATAGAGCCCTTAGGGCTGAGGTCCAAAAATTGCTATAGCTGCTCCTCCCAAGTTTATTAAATATAAAAGACATATTTTAAGAATTATTCATTTGTTACAAAAAAAAACATACAAGTACACAGCCTATTCAAAGTTTCTTATAAAGTTCACTGCAGATTTTAGAAAATATCAGATTTTTTTTGGTTCATAGCTATATCAAAACAAACACTGTCGCAGAAAAATAGTTATTAAAGCTGCATGTTGGTGGTTGGCTTTAACAGCAGAACATATGTGGTTGTTGGAATTAGGTGTGGTCGTTGCACCAGTGAATACTGGTATTTAGAAGAATTGGACTTAGAACAAGGCCATGATAATTAGCGACGCACTGTCGTTAAACTCGCGACTAAATTATTTAAGGAAATACAACGACATGACTAGATACTTTGCGCCGTCTTAAGAGTGAAGTTCGTAACAGAGTAATGGCGACTAATACTAGAAGGTTGCATGACGAAGCTAAACTCAGCTCACGAGATAAGAACAGCTGTCGATTCTCAGATTAAGCTTTGACGTTACAAAATAGCAGAGACTGTACGGAGTCGCCGCCTAGCGGTAGAAAGGGAAACTGCATGAAGAAGAGAGAGTCGGTAAAAACAGAACGTTGTAAAATTTCAAGAACTTTATAATGTCAAAAACCACCTAGCACTTCAGGATATATGGTGTTTCAAAAATAAATGTAAAAAAATACGCCCAGAGAGTCCAAGTGTAATTGACGTGTTTGTATGCCATGGATTACAGTGACTAGATAGAAAAAGTGCGGCCAAGTGAGGTCTTGTTTCCTATTGGCCAGCAGCCATGTTTATCCTAAATTCTTATCTGTTTATATTATATTTTTTATGTATTTTTGCGTGAAATAACAGAATAAACTTTTTAAGAAGTAACACAAATTTTATTATTTAATACCAATATAAATATCAAACTGTAACAATTAAATCGCATGTTTTCCCTTTATAAAAAAACAAAGAGGTAATTTCTCTTTTGATTATCAAAGAGATATAACACTATTCTTTATATTATAACTCATATGGTCGCACTGTATCTATCTAGTCACTGTACCTTGGTAAACCTCGAACTCTTTTAAGATGTACAATTATAGTAACTAAATCTACGAATTTCTAACGTCTACTAAAGTGTGTTATTTGTAAACTGACGTATACAACTCCTTGTGTCGCATTTTTTGTAGATCTTTAATCTCATATATTTGTCATTATTACCAACAAAGAATAAGTAAAAGTTGTTTGTCATTATTAACCTTAATAATGGAAATTAGTCGTTTCAGGAATTAATCAAGCCGAGATGTCAATATTTTAGTTTTCCTTGATGGTTACCAATGATAATGTTTCGGCCAGTTTATTTAACTTATGAAAGAAGTTTGGAAGTAAATCTTTCCAGCTAACCTTGTATACAGTCCTTTCTGCTTCTTGCTTGCTTTGTGGTTCTTATAATTGAAATGTCAAAATGTCAAACATTATATATAGCCGCAGAATATATCTCTATGTCTGGATGTATAATTTACAATGCATACCCTTAGCCTAAGAATGTATTAAGAGTACAAATACATGTCAGTGACTTACAATTGGTTACAGAAGTTACAGAATTACATATATTTTTATGTATTTAACAACCAATTATGAAAATTATAATAGCAAAGTTTGAAATAATTACTGTAAATTAAATTATAAAGTACCAATTATGCCAAAGTATGAAATTAATTATTAATTGAATTACATGTTATATAAGTTGTTAGTAATCAGCTGATTGAACAAGTTTCATCCATTGTGATTTGCATTTAAAATATACATAATATTATGTTTTTTGGAAATATTTTCTGGTGAAATTTAAATAGTTATGTACTTCTCATCAAACTTTAGACCATATTAATATGTATATTAAATTATTAAATCTCGTTGTTGTTTATTTGTCATCAATCTCCGTTCTTTTATTTGAATTAAGGAGAGCATATTATCGGCAAACGCTCCAATATGGCTGTAAAGGGTCAAAGGTTTTGCCAGAGGAAAGGATAAAATGAGTAAATTTTCTTAAGGTTGAAATAAGGAATACACAAATTTAGATAATCGCTTATGTGAGAGGCAGTAAATAATAAAAAATATTATTAAGTTGCAGGATTATTGCCGAGATTATCAATTGACACATTGCATTCCTTCCTTTACATTTACCAAATAAATTAATTGCGGACATAAAATTCCTTACCATTATGTATTGAATACAATCCCTTTGAGATAAACGGGTTCAGAGGACAAGGCTTACCTTTGAACCTATAATAATATGACAAGTATTCAGTACAGTTAGGGATTAATACTGTTAGGTATTCTATATAATGCACTAATAGCGTTCGTATAAGTTTAAGCACATGGATTAAATAGTAATAAATGTAAGAATTCCGTTAAAAGGTAACGAAATAAGAGCTAGTATAGACTGAATTGAAATGTTTATAATTGAAATGCAGTGTCTTGGAAGATTTAAATTTACTAATCATTATTTTTTATTAACAAAAGTAATACTAATAATATGCACATGATTTATTTAAAAATTCACTGCATTTGTTTTGTCTGAATTTTGTGTATATACAGAGTGTCTTAAAAAATATATACACATTGTGAACTGACATATTTATCACTCTTTTAGTTTGTGATAAATTCGGCTGAAGTTCAGGTATGTTTTGAGCATCGTAAATGTTTTTGATATGTTGCTGGAAAACTGAGAATTTTAAAGAGGTTCAAAGACGTTGGTTAATGGATTTCGGAACACAACCACCGAGAAGAGTAAGGATTCGTGAAAGTTTGAAGAACTTGAAACAGGGAGAAATGTGAACAAAGTGCGGTCTGGAAATACAAAAATCTCTGCAAATAATAAAATGTTGATGTGGTATTACAGATTTGTATAAGATCCCCCAACAAATCTATACGACAAAGCTTTTGTGAGACTGATATTTAAAAAAAAATAGTGTTCAAAGAATTTTAAAAGCTAATAAGTGGAGACCACACATCCGACGACTTCTGCATGTACAAATGAAAACGATCCAGGCAGGCGAGTACAGTCTTGTGAACGGTTTAGAGACATGTGTGAAGCAACCTTGAAACTCAATGGAATAATTAACAGGTATAAATGAGTTAACTGAGCTAACGAAAATCAACACACAATTAATTGAACAGAAGTCAGTAAACTTACCAGGTCTAACAGTATGGTGTGGTCTATCCTCAATGGTTAAAGTTGAGCCATTTTTCTTTGAGGAGAAACTGGCGAAGCTTATTTACAAAAAACAGATTATTCATGCATTACAGAACCTTTATGATGGCGAAAAGTGGACCTTTAACAAGATGGGCCTTCTTCACTATGATAGTGACAAATGGCAACTTTTCTCAGCAATAGTTAGGGCGAAGACGAAGTGCTTCAGAGTACCCGGTGCTTTTGGTGTTTTAAAAGTCACTCAGTACGGTACAAAACCAATGACACTGGAATGGCAGATCAAAAATGCTTTTAAAGGGATCCCTTTGGTTACAGTGCAATATTAGTTTGCCATTCTGTATTAGCCAGTTGTCGTATATAATTGCATTACAGTAAATTCAAGTAAGTAACTAGTTTCAAAACGTAGTTTTTTTCTCTCTCTGGGTTTCTCTTTGTGATAGCCAGGTAGACCAGCCTTGGTTGAGGTAGATTTTAAGTTGATTTTCGGTAGATAACTTCAACCAGATACCATCTGTTGAATAAAGAATAAAACTGTCTTTGTATCAGATATTTTATATTTAAAGTCTGTGAAATGACATGGTGTACTTTTTATTAATATAGATGAGAAATTTTAACAATTTGATGGTAAAACCAATGTTTATAAAATATAAAAATCCGAATCAAAATAGCGTTCGAAGTCACAGGGCATGATTTTAATTGCACAAGTTGTAATTTATACTTGTCTGTGCATCTTAATTCAAGTTAAGTTTAAAAGTATACTGTGTAAATCCATTGAAGGTTTTGTGCCACATTATAAAATTTAAATATGGTTTTATAAAAGGAAAAATGTAACTTAAAAACAAATCAATACATTATAAAATATCTCATATTTTTATTTTATTTATTTATATTGTAACTGAGTAAGAATCCCATCTAGTAATTTATTCCTCTTAAATAATTAACACTTGTAAGAGGTATCTCCTAAAAAACAACTGTGTTGTAAAAACTAGCCCGCCAAAAAAACCCTCAGCCGCAAAAAGGGTTGATATCCGTTTTGCCCGCCAAAGTAGAATGGTTGATACTTAGCACCACGCTCTTGGATGTGCATATAGAAACCTAACCCCTACCCTAACCATCCCCACTTATGCGTTTCCATTTCCCTGCCTCCTTCCCCCACAACCCCCTACAACCATCACTTTATCCACGGTTTCATTTAATTTTCCTCTGTTTTCCTTGCATTGTGTGTTTCCAGTGCCCTGTTTCCTTCTACCAACCCCCTTTCACCCATTCTTTGTCATTGGTTTCATTTAAACTTGCTCTGTTTCACCTGCTGAGAGATTTTCGCTTCT
>JAGFPH010002567.1:0-41712 GCA_018207615.1 Philaenus spumarius | reverse complement strand
TTTTTTTGGCGGGCTAGTTTTTACAACAAAGTTGTTTTTTTAGGAGATATCACATCTTTTTGCATTGATAGTTTTATGGTGGTTTCTGATACCATTCCCTATCCAATGAAGTTCAATTAAAAGGTCGAATTTCTTATCATTCAACATTTTTGTTAATTTATTTCTCTTTTTTTCATCTTTTTTTAAGACGAAAAAACTGTGTTGTTATCATCGCTTGTATTTTTGTTACTGTTATGTTATCTAAGTTTCTAATAGTACACATTTTAACTAACAAAATCTGATAATGAAAATTGTATTGTTTTTTCTATGTTTTAAATTATATTTTATATTGAGCAAGTAGGCATAGAATAGGTGGGCGATTTGTGTCTTGACATGATTATTAAAACTATGATTATTTTATAATTGTAACGTCGTGTTCTGGGAACCATGATCAGTGCTCACTTACTACACCCAACATTATTAATACTGCATTGCCATAGGTCCTTGATAAGTGTGCAAAGTTTAAAATTAATCAGACGTTTTGAAGGGGGTGAAAATCACGTCGTGTTCTAGGGACCATGATCAGTGCTCACTTACTACACCCAACTAAATTAATATAGCATTGTCATCGGTCCTTGATAAGTGTGCAAAGTTTAAAATCAATCAGACGTTTTAAAGGGGGTGAAAATCACGTCGTGTTCTGGGGACCATGATCAGTGCTCACTTACTACACCCAACATTATTAATATTGCATAGCCATAGGTCCTTGGTAAGTGTGCAAAGTTTTAAATCAATCAGACGTTTTGAAGGGGGTGTAAATCACGTTGTGTTCTGGAGACCATGATCAGTGCTCACTTACGACACCCAACATTATTAATATTGCATTTCCATAGGTCCTTGGTAAGTGTGCAAAGTTTAAAATCAATCAGACGTTTTGAAGGGGGTGAAAATCACGTTGTGTTCTGGGGACCATGATCAGTGCTCACTTACTACACCCAACATTATTAATATTGCATTGCCATAGGTCCTTGGTAAGTGTGCAAAGTTTAAAATCAATCAGACGTTTTGAAGGGCTGAAAATCATGCTGTGTTCTGGGGACCATGATTAGTGCTCACTGTCTACACCCAACATTATTAATATTGCATAGCCATAGGTCCTTGGTAAGTGTGCAAAGTTTAAAATCAAATCCAACGTTTTGAAGTATAGGATTTATTATGAAATAAACATATTTTACCCCTTAGGGGAGGGTATAGGAGGTGGGGGTGACAAAATGCACCATAGATTCCTTGGAGCCTAACGAATCTATGGTCCAAATTTCAGTTCGATCCGTTAAGTCTACGAGGCTGTAGCCCTGTCAAAGAACGAGAAGGAGAAGGAGAAAAACGTGAAAAAAGTCGATTTTTAAACTTTATTAGCTCCGACACCTGATGGTCCCAAGAGTTGAAATTTGTTATACGTCCTCACGGGCCACTCGAGAATGAGTGTATGAAAAATCAACCCTCAAGGACTTAATGGGGCTGAGCTACAGGTGGGTGAAAACCCGTACTTGTGTTGTCGTGTAAACAGTGTCTTGGTCGCTTTTTCGAGTTTTCGCTTTTTATGGCGGGCGATGGTTATTCCCTATCACTGTTGGCCATCAAATCTGAAGGTTTGGTTCTTTTAGGAATGTCCTCCGCCCCAGTTACATCCAACAGTTTTCGTACCTCATCGTAATGATGAGTTGTCTGTGTTTCACTTCCCTGCTTTTTTATTTCATCTGTAACAGAGTAAATTTTTAAGTCCATATGTAAATTATCATTTCTGATGAACCAAAGTGCATCTACTATACCTCTAAGCACTTTATTTCGGTAAACGTGGATTATGTTTATATTGCCTTATTAGTGCAACCCCATAGCTGTATCCCGTAGGTCCACCGTCAACACTGTTTTAGGACCTGCTTATATAATATTATCTTATATGGTACAGTTCAAATATCTGGTAGCATAAATTTAATTAATATTCAATATTTACCTTTACCTGGATAAAAGCTTGGTGAGGTAGCTTAATGAGTTTATACGACAGAGACGGAAGACCACATGACTTTATAATTACTTTAAATGAAAATGGCTCTAATTGCACGATGGCTCCTATGCTGGTGCACAAAACATTTCACTAGCCAAGAAGGTTTTCTAGATTTGCACGACTTGCATCCTGGAGCTGTTTAATCAATCGGCCATGACAGTACGGCGTATAGCAGATGATGTATTGCCGTTTAAAACAAATCTGTTGTCGGCTGGCTATGCGCACGACTTGCGACGGGTGTGATTTGATTTCAAGTTTAACAACCAGGTCGCCTGTATGCGGACTTGAGTTAGTCGCTGGAGTAAGCAAAATGTGACGGCACCGATGGTGATAGCACAGGGGTGAAAGGAAGGCTGCCCCTTTACAATACAAATAAATTCTTTGCTGCTAGAGAAATGTTTTTTTTATACATTCGTTTCTTAAGTGATAAATATTAATAGTAATTCACTAGCATTTCGATTTTGTGCGTCTAAGGAGTAAAACGAGAAAACTACCAATAAAACCATTAATATTCATTCTTATACTTCACTTGAAGCTAGAGAGCAGACATTTTAAATTATACAGGGTGTATAAAAAAACCTTTCAGGACTTTGTGATATAGTTCCTCACACAAAAAGGAAGAAAAAAGTTCATATAAACATAGGTCCGAAAACGCTTCGTTTTCCAGATATCCGCCATTTTGTTTTTTTGTACAAAATAATTTATATCTAGAGAATGGTTCGACTGATTGAGCTCAAACTTGACATGAAGTTTAACCTCACAAGTTTAAAAATTATCTTTATCTTAGCTATTATCCTTCATCCGTTTGTTTTGATAGTTACACTATCCAATATGGAATTAAAAGGGCTACAAAAAAGGTGCCTTGACATTTCTTGTTAAAACGTACAGTTTTTGAGTAATTTAGGTTTGAAATTTGCAAACAGCCGCCATTTTGAAACTCATGGTTGGAATTAATAGTTTATTTTTGATGAGATATATCGTTGTTAGGTTAAACTTTGTGCCAAGTTTAAACTCAATCAATCAAACCGTTCTCTATATATGAATTATTTTGTACAAAAACAAAATGGCGGATATCTCTAAAACGAAGCGTTTTCAAACCTATGTTTATATGAACTTTTTTCTCCCTTTTTGTATGAGGAATCATATCCCAAATTCCTGAAATTTTTTTTATACACCCTGTATATAGACAAATTAAACCTAACTCATTTTTGTTACTTGCGACTAAGCGAACATAATTTAATATTCCTACGAAGCGAGATGGAGCTGTCATTTGACATATTTATTTCTTAAATAATGGCTAGAAAGAGAAATGCATTGAAATTTCAATCACGTCCGTCTCAAAACCTGATTTTTAATTTCCACTCTCGTATTATAATTCCTGAATGAGATATGCCGGTGAACTCTCCAGATCTCTTGGTCTCAAGAACAAGTAGAATTTATGAACGTCAAAAATATTGTCACTTTAACTAGTTTAAATAGAGGTTATGAGAGGAAACGGAAACGTTTATATCATAGTTGCTAACAATCGATTCAGACAACAGCTGATTAACGAACAGCTGTTGTTTATTAATAACTATTTTAATACGCTTTTATTAGCTTGGTATAATATATCTATGTAACGGAATCTTTGAACGTGATTTTCACCTCCTTTAATATACAGAAACTTCGGGAGCTCATTAATTTTGTTGGGTATAGTAAGTGAGCACTGATCATGGTCTCCAGACTAAAAAATAAGAAAATAAATAATAGTTTAAAAAACTAAAAAAATAGGCTTTAAAAGCAAACCGAACTAAAAATTTGAAAATATATTTTTTTTAAACTTCGGGTGCGTTATACTATATACACGCTTTTTTATAATTTTATTATTTTCAAATTTTTAGTTCGGTTTGCTTTTAAAGCTTATTTTTTAAACTATTATTTTTTCATATCAATATTAGACTAAAAAGGACGTAAAATAGGTAAATGGAGTTCTGAAGGAAAAATAAACATCGTTTTACAATGTGCAGTAGGAAAAACACGTATATTTATTAGATATATCGATTTTATTATTTAACTTTATCAAGACCACTTCAATTAAGTCAAACTAGGGGGCCCGTGCACAAATTGCGCATTTTAATATTTTTTTTTCTGTTTGTGAGAAAGACACCAACAATTTGAAAAAGTTAAATGATTTTAAACTCACAGAGTTAGTAATAAAGTTAACCTTTTTACATGCAATTTAAATTCTAAATTTAATAAGAAAAGTTCTATTTCACAGTAAAAAACTGACCATTTTTGATTACAAAACTTCTTTAATTACAATGTTTGAAGTAATTATACCACCATGTGTTACCTTTCGCTTAACAGTTTCTTTTACTGACACTATCATATCGGAAAATCGTCTAACTCTTGAAAAAGCAACATAAAGTTGTCCGTGAGAAAATACAGGTTCTGGCAAATACAAACCTACTTTGTCAAGGGTTTGGCCCTGCGCTTTATTTACCGTTATGGCAAACGCAAGCTTTATTGGAAACTGTCTTCGAACCTTTTGAATGGGCATGGTTGTGTCTGATGGTGTTAAATCTATTCGGGGTATAATGCACGTTTTATCAGAACCAATTATTTTTCCTGTAATAATATGTTCCCCTAAATGAGTTATTACCATTTTGGCAAAATTAATAAGTCCTGATTTCGAATTCAGATTCCTGATTAAAATTACTATTGCATTTTTCTTGAGTGTTAGTTTGTGAGGTGGTAGTCCAGACGGGTTTAATGAGTTTAAGAACTCTACTGGATAAAGTTGGTCATTGTTGTTTCCATCAGCTAGTATTGAATCACAACTTAAGTATGTTTTTCCTTCGCCTAGTAATAGCTTAGAAACAACAAAATTGTTTATTGTTTCACAGTCATCGTTTTTCGGACAGAGAATTGCTGACGAAAAGTATTTTGAAACATTTTCTTCATTGATTACATTAGTATCAAAAACGTTTTCAACTATGCATTTTTCATCACAATAACATTGTCTTGGGATTTTGACGGCTTCGTTTAAGACATTTGTTTGTATTTCGAGCTCACCATTACCTAATTTTAACAACCACTCCCTAAAATCCTCGTCATCATTCGCACGCATGTTCATGGTTAAGTTTCTCACTTGCACATGAGACCATATGGGTGATCGTTTAACCGTTATATCGATAATAGAGGTCGTGTTGGCATGCCTTTGAACTGGAAGTACTTGGCGAAAATCCCCTCCAAACACAATAATTTTACCTCCAAACAGCATATTAACGTTCATTATTTCTTGTAGTAGTCTGTCTACCACTGTAAGAGCGTCTTTAGGGACCATGGACACTTTATCCCAAATAAACAAATCAGCTTCTCGAATTATATTTGCATCTTTTGAGTGAGGCCTAATAGAAGAAACAGAAGTGTCCAAGATGGGCACAGGTAACTTAAACAGTGCGTGTGAAGTAAGTCCTCCAGGAAGGAGATTCGCAGCAATGCCAGTCAATGCGACTGGTAATACAGTCTTATCTTCTCCTCGTAGAATGTGACACAAAGTTTTGTAAATAAATGTTTTGCCAGAGCCACCTGGTCCATCAATGAAATAACAATTTGGAAGGTGATTCCTTACAGAGTTTAAAATTTCGTCGACTACCGTTTTCTGTTCGTGGTTAAGTTTATAATAAGCTTCTTCTCCATTTCGACGTTCTTCATCACCGTCGTAATATCAACAAAAGGCAAATATAATTTGTTGTACGAATGGATGAGGTTGAGGTAGATTGTAATGTTTGCAGTTTCTTCCATGTTGCTTGAAAATTATTTGTAACTCCTGTAACGTTAAACGATAGGACATCTCGGACTGGTGGTCCTTTCTAAAGTCCTCAGACAGCGCCTCTTTAAATGTTTCCCATAAGTCTAAGATGTTAAGAGGTGAACAAAATATGCAGATTATGGCAAAAAGCCATCTCAATTGCAACGGCATTTGGTGGCCAGCTGCCTCTTGCAAACATTTTTTCCATTCTTCATCGTTACTGACTAAATGCAGCTTTTTTGCAGCTTCTTTAAAAGTGTGGCATTCTATACCATCGACTGATCGTAAGTCCAAGAACGATGTTGGTCCTCTTACGTGTAAAAGTAAAAGACGGAGGTAAAACCTTTCAATGTCAACTGGATTTACAGTGTAAATGCGTCCAATACACTTACAGTTCCTCTGTCTAATTTTCAACTTTCCGTTTGACCATACATAGTGTTCAGGAATTTCGTGGTATAGAAATTGACGGGCTGTTTCTTCTTCATGGCATAGTTGAAAATATGCCATTAGTTTAGAATCCTTTGCAATATTAGCAACTCCTTCATGACCAGCTTGAAAATACACCAATTGTTCTTCTTCTAAATGAATAGGGAGCCGTTCTATACTGTGAGAACGGTGGAAAAGAGGTCGCTCATGCAGCCGCCACATCGCTTCAGGTGGACTTACATAGCGACAATTTAAGTAGATATCTACTTCATCTACTGTGACCTGTTGCTGACCTTCAGAATTGGCTCGTAATTGCAAAGAGGCGCAATCATGTCCCTTGTAAACATATTTGTACAGATATTTAACAGATTGAATAGATGAACAGCATTCAACGTTGATATGGGCATTATATTTACGGCTTAAAAACCCATTATAGGGCACAATCCACCGATTATCAACTTCAAGTGATCCAACTGTCATTGTAGCACCGTTGTCACGGCTGCCTGTATAGGGGGTAGCCATTGACATTTAGGTTTGTCTGATCTTGGAAGTCTTTTGGGAAGTTCTTTGAACATACGCCATCTCGCATACATGGACTGTTTGGCCGGAGAATGCCGCAAGGTCCATGAACCATACATTGATTGATAACTGAGAAAAGTTGAGGGTTATCTTCTTTACTTGGAATTTCAGAACAAATTAATGAATCGACGTCTTCAGTTGTCCGCAGTTTATCTATTTCTCTTAATATCAAAAGATATGCGCGTGAGGAAGTCCTCTCTTTTGGAATTCAATCACACATACATAAGCCAGTACAACTCCCAATACGTGTTTTTTTATCAGATCCTCCAACAATGATTTCAATTTCAAATGGAACACCCTTGTTACTAAATCAGGTCTGTTTTCAAATTTTTCGTATTGTTTTAATTCATGAGTAATTTCAATCCATTTAGGGTTGCAGGTGAACGCCAAAAAAATATCTGGCTTTCCAAATCGGGTAACTATTGTCATTGCATCCTGATAATTTTGTAACATATTTCTTGGACTTCCAATAAATGTTGAGGGAAGGACCACAGGAATGCCACCAACAGCACCTCTTTGCCGAGCGTCAGAGGTTGTCAACCAACCCTTTGTAACTTTCTGCTCTGAGTTCTTTCTGATGTGACCTAATATATGCAATCCTTGACCCCTCTACTTTAACATAACTGTCGACTACATATTGTTGAAATAATCTACCAGAGGCTTGAATGATATTAAAATCCCCTCTAATTGCTAAACGGTAACAATAGTATTGCAACTGAGTGGTAAAAGACCGTTTAGCTGTTGAACATACTTCTACGTGAGGCATACCGGGTTTCCATCCAGAATCGCCACATGGGAAAAGAAGAGGATAACACATTGGATCTGAATGTGGATTTAGGTAAGATATCTTAGTAAGCACTCCTGTTGTCTTACAACTTACTGTAAAATCAAATTTTCCAGGGGGTGCCCCATCATTACTGACAAAAACCGCAGAAATTTCATTCGCCGTAGGCGCATTACACCTTCCTGGATGAAATGCATTATCGGTTGTGAATTGTAATTTTAATTCTCGTATACCATCAGATATATCTTTCACAAAGTTAAACACTTGTGCATAAGGGTTGTATGTTGTAAGCATAGTTTGCAATCTAGCAAGTAAATTATGATTACATTGTCTATTTGCTACATGATCAAATCGGTGTTGCAAATCTGTATCGTAGTCTAATATGAATAGGCCAGCATAACTGGGTAAGGTGCCATCAGTGGGGTTTAAATTTCCTATCATGTGGTAAACCTGTCCATTTAATTTAAAGCAAAAGGGCCCTCTTCCAGGAATTTGAACGACATTTACCTGAACTGATGCAAACGCAAAAGCATTGTTAAAACTGTGGATATTGTCTAAATAATTTTTGGTATCTTGGTCATTCCTCTCAATTAACTGCCTTAGCTCATCGCAAATATCAATAGGCTCCAAGCTGACCTTCCCTTTGTGACAACAAATAGAAGAAGATCTGTCACGGACTTCACCTAAATAAAGCTTAGCTGAACAAAACACACACACATTGTCCATCGCCCCAACACTAAGTATTTCAATTTGATTGTCTTCTGGAAATAACCTCGCACAACAGTAGGATCCATGTAATTTTTCTTCACGTATTCTTGCCCTAACATCATCTTTAAATCGCTGCAAGTATATAGGTGGTACAATGTCCCTCTGCTGTTCAATCAGTCTTTGTCTCTCTGCAGTTCTCTGTTCTTGCCGAAGGTTACGCATGTTTTCCCTAATCTCATCTACTCGGTTTTCTCTTTGCCTTATTCTTCTTTCTGTTGCATGGTTCAAAACTCGTCTCCGTGGCATAACGAATATTGCAATACCCTTTTACCTTCCAAAAGTTATTTCGTACCTGAAAAAACATTAAACATTAAAAAAAAAAAAAACATCATCATGTGAAAATTATGAAAAAAATATGATTTTTTTAACCCTACATCTGGCATTTGGATTTTCCTATACTGGCAGGCACTTTTTTACTACCTGAACACATTGTTATATAAACTAATCCATTTCAGTAAAATATATACATTTTTGAGTTCAGAGAACATTTTCATGTAATTTCTTTTACATTTACCACAAAAGAAAAACTACGTTATAAATATAAAAAAATCAACTTCAGTAAATTAAAATGTGAAAAGTTGGCCCTTTGGAAAAATACCAAAAAAATTATGATAAATTCAAGCTGTAAAATATGTATAAAAAATACTTTTCTATAAGATATAATGTTTAAAAACTTTTTCGAAAATACGTTTTTGGGAGAAAGAAGAGTTAATTTTCGAAATTTTGAAAAAATTACCTTTACATATATTAAGAAATGTATAAAAATGTCTAAATTAAAAATAGTGATTCTAAATTATATTTTATTATAAATGATAATTTGTAGGCCTACTACAAAAATCAGTTCAAATGTAAATATGTAAATTATTGGATATATATATATATTTTGTATCTTTTATAAAGTCTTTTCGTTTTTCCATAAGGATAAAAGTTCATAAAAACACAAAATTTGTTTACAAAAGGCATAAATTGAAGTCTAATGTTGTCATAAATATACAAATACATAGTACACATAGCTATACTAATATTATAAAGAGGTAAAGTTTGTTTGTTTGTATGTAGGGGGTAATCTCTGAAACTACTGAACCGATTGAAAAAATAGTTTTACTAATAAAAAGCTACACTAACCCTGAGGAACATAGGCTATAACTTATTTCGATAAAAACATTTTTTTATTTCAATATTTTTAGATTAAGCCGGAATAAATTCTTAGGTTAGGCCTAGACTGGATAAATCAACAAATGTATTAACATTTGTTACCATAGCAACCAATTGAATAAAATAACAGTTAACAGATGTATGCTTTAATATTTCCATTTTTAGCTAATTTCATAGTTTGTATTTCTAGCATTTAGGTTAGATTTTTATTAAGGTGTAGAGCTGAGCCTTAATGGTTCTTTTAATCTTTTTATAACTGATGTTATAAAATGTACGAAATAATTTGATTAGAAGATTAGGAAAGTTATTGTAGTTTACAAAAACATAAAATATATGTTTCCAAAATAGCAGAAAATTCGGCCTAATCAAAAGTACAATATAAATAACACATTATTTGAAAAGTAGGCTATTACAGTAAAACAAACCTAAAAGTTCTTTAATCCAACAAAATACAAAGTTAAAAAAATGTTTATAGTAGGCTACAAATAACAATAAGAAAATAAAAATAATGTATAGTATAAAAATAGCTTAGGCTAGGCCTATACTCTTTACCTGAAAAAACCCACATATGCCATGCAATTATAGTGCAATTACTTTTAATTGCCAGATATAGGGTTAAGATAATTTTTAGATAAATAAAACTACCAATTTACAATATTTTTATAATATGTCGATTTTATAGTCTTTACCATTAAGAGTGATTTACCTACCTCAATTATTATTAGGCAACAATTTATAAATTAAAGTAGTGTATTTAAATAAACGGTATCAGTTAACTGACACAAACTTTCTCCCAACTTACTGTAGTCAAAATAATATTGTTTTTAATCACTTTATTTACTACTTTTTAGAACAAAACAAAAAAATAATATTCTACCTACGTCAATCGTATAAAAAAGTTATTGTCCCAGGCGGGATTCGATCGCGCGACCTTTGAATTACTGGAACATTTCCCCATAATTATGAAACGCCGAAGTTTTGATAAAAGCGGGTGGTGTCATTTTGTTTGGCATCTTAAGCACTATAAATACTGAAAATTTGATCAAAATCGTTAGAGCCGTTTTTGAGAAATTAGCATTTTTGTCGTTTTTTATTGGTTTTTAGGGGTAAATTACCCTTAAAAATTAAAAATTCCAAAAAATGAAAAAAACGCCTGGAGATATTAGGGTTTAGTACCTACATACCAAATTTCATGAAAATCGGACCAATAGTGTCCCCTCTGGTCGTGTATACATACTGACACACTGACAGACAGACACCACGTTAAAAACACTTTTTTGGGTTCAGGGAGCACCAAAACAAAAAATTCCACTAAAAATATTTTTGGGTTCAGGGAGCACCAACACAGATAATTGCACTAAACAATTTTTTGGGGATCTGGGAGCACCAAAACAGATAATTCAACTGAAAATTCAAATTCGAACATTTTTACGAAAACAATACTTTCTCCATATACTACGTATAGGGTGGAGAAAGTAAAATTAATAATTTTCATAAGCTCTCTTCTTAACAGTTGCAGATGATCTATTTTTGCTTACAATCTGGCTTTGTTAAAAAATCATCTGAAGGTAATCAGCTGTTAACAATCACATTTAAAACCGTTATAATGCAAGTTTTTCAGCACTGGACCTTTAAAAAGGCCCTCTAGAAATAAATAAAAGGCTAGAGGGACGCAGCCCTAAACGAAATGACCTTTTAATTACCATTCGCAGGTGCGCTAGATCTTAAGCTTTAAAATGACACCACAATCGTAAAAATCGGTTAAGTTGGACGGATGAAAAAGGGGTGTAACAGAAAAAAACCTTATTGTATTAAGTATATGATGTTTTGAAAGACAGTTTAAAGTATTGAAAATATATTGGTACAAACGAGAACTATAACCCTAGCTTCACTTTAATCAATCTAAGTGCTTGGCTTCTAGCATGGTGTAAACCAATGCAATTTATTGGCACACAGATGGAGTACTTACTTTATATTTTAGAACGATTAAATCTGGGTTTTTAACGTAGATCTAAATATTAGTAAAAGAAATAAAATTATTTAAATGAGTTCTACGTTAAACTAACTAAAGCGACCAGTTTAATGTTTTCCGGTCGTAATTCCCTAATTATTACGATCAAGTAATTTACATAAATGTAAAATTTTAGTTCATGATTACAATGGTCACGTGGCCAGCACACATTTAAAGTTACTAACTTAATTAATATTTAATAGCAGCTGTATCGCGACATACTTGCACGAACAGTAGTAAAATTATAGCTCTGTGTGAACCCATTATTTATGTTAAACATGAAATAAAATGGTGAATAAAAGTCCGTGGCTATGTATGATCCAATTTGTATGTGTGTTCATTATGCACGCATTTTTATTGTTTGTGTCTAAGTGGTAAAATACTTTTCCTACGCTTGTTATGAAAAGTAGCTCTTGTCACACTACTAACAGAACCCAAAGTAGGTGTTCGCCGCACTTGTGCGCCTGAGTGCAATGTTAATAAAATGGGATTTACTTTGAGTACCCGGGTACGCAAAGTAAATGATAGTTGTATACTATTCATGTGCTGACTTTTAAACATAAAACAAGTTAGCTGTTCCATTGTTCGTTTATTATTTCCTAACTTGACATTGCTATTATTGATAGTGAGTTGTAGTTAGGCTATTTAAGAGTTGTTATAACTTAAGACGTAATAGATATTTTCAACAATATATATTTTAATGCTGTAGTATTAAATTAATAATTATTCAGTACTTTTATTTGTTTTTTCATCTTATGTTGTATTATAATAAAACACTGTTTCATGTATTGAAAAACATTTATTTTATTTCTCCACAAATTTTGAAAACGATACATGTAACACATAGTATAATCTTATGCACAAAACGAGCAACATGTCTTTGCTGCATTCAAGAAAATTGCCGCCTCGGCTTCAGCAAGCGAAGGAAAAATCTTATGTGCAACACGAGCGCAAAGTGTCTTTGCTGCATTTGCGAAAATTGCCAAACGTTTCTCTCGTGCAGCAAGGTGGCACTTTGAGCACATGTTGCACAAATAGCTATTTTACTACGGCTGTTTAATAGAGTGCGTTTTTGCACACTCACATCAGTGTGCAAACTAAACTACATGTGTTCAGCGTCAAATAATTATACCTCTTTGTTTTACTTTACAGCTCGACTAAACAGCTGGCTTGCGGTAAAGTAATACTTTTGCACTCCAGCCGCAAAGTAAACATGTGATGTGGTCTATGTTTTGAAAATGTCGATTGTTATAGAATTACAACAGATCTTTTTAAAACTAAAACACTAATTTCAAAGCTGTAGGAAAAACGTTGTGTGTATCACGGAATTTGTCACATTCGATAAAATGTCAACTCTGCACAATAGATACACAAATAACTATTTTATATAATATAATATTTTAGTAACAAAATGGGGGAAAACGTTGGTCACGCATGAAGGGCTAAATGAGAAACACAGATCGGGCCAGGTAACTTGGATTTGAAATTGTATTTTTGAATTGAGTGAAGTGTTTGGCTCATTGATTACCCGATATTCCGTGCTAGTCTATATATATAAAATTCAATGTATGTCCGTCTGTACGTTTGTCTGTTTGTATGTTTGTCCTTTATGCGTTACCAAACCGTCCATCCGATTGCTTTGAAATTTTGCATAGTAACACAGGTTACCCCTGGGAAGGTTTTAGGCTATTTACCGAAGTCCTAGGACATTAGGGCTACGTCCCAGTGGCCCTCAAAGTTTCAATGTTAATCTTATGGAAGGTCAATCTTAAGGAAGAAGAAGAAAGATTTCTTTTGATTTTATCAGGGGAACAAAAAACAGCTGTTCGTATGAAAAGCTTAAAACAGCTGATTTTGATCAACAACTGATTTGGATCAAAAACTGAATATAATTTTAGGTGAGGATTACAATGAACTAAAAGACCAATTATTGGGCTAATTATTTAAGATACATAAAAGCCAAATACCACTCACTGACTGAACACTTAAAAAGAATACAATTACGTTAAAAAGACTGAAAATACCAACCACCACGGGCAACGCCGTACGGGTCAGCTAGTACTAAATAAAACGTTTAGCGACTTGTTATATGGTCTTGATGTTTCCTTTTGAAACACCCTATGCACGAAGGCATTTGCTTTTAAATTAACTCAAGCCTAGAGGCTTGTTATGATTAGACTAGGAATTGCTTGAAGCCTTGAAGCGTGGAGCTGAATTAATATTCCTATCTGCTTCTGTATTAGATCTCCCGTGAATTCAGTAGTGCAATTTGGTTCCCACTTTATAAATTACTGCGGGAGACCAACTTGCACTCGCTCCGCTCTCCATATATATTTTAGTTAACGTCTATAGTTTAGGTAAACATTGTAACCTACTTTTGTCAGCAGGTATAATTAGAATTGGTAACATTACACATTAAAACTGTATATGTTAACATTTTTAGAAGTGAATGTGCTTAGGAAAAAATAAACGGCACCAGAAACTGGCACATACTTTCTCACAAACATATTTAAATTATTAAATAGATTCACTGTGACTTCATAATTGTAGGAGGGGTAGGAGAGGTGATATTAAAGTATGACATTAACTAATAAATATTATTATTATTAGCTAGAGAGAAAACTACATATTTTCCTATATATACGCAAGAAAAATGGTTTGATTTTTTTTTGAAAAAAAACCCTCTTTTCGGCCAAAAAACCCAAAAATCAGTTATTATTATTATTATTATTATCTAAACGAGCATTTTTAGAAAGATGCGGTTTTTTGCAAATGGTAGGGTACATTAAGGGCTACAAATAAGCCAAGTTTTATCAAAATCGTTAAAGCCGTTTTTTTAAAACAATAACTGATTTTTTGACTGTTTTTGGCTAAAAGGGGGTTGTTTTTCAAAAATTGTCAAAACCTTTTTTCTTGCATCTATACAGGCCTAATTGACATGTCTGGTGGAAATGTTTTCGAAATCAATCGAATAGTTTTCTCTCTAGCTTTGTATACATACATAAAAACAGATAGACGTACAGACAGATATTTTGTAAAAAACACTTTTTTGGGCTCAGGGGGTCCCAAAAGGGATATTTCCACAAAAATATCAACATCGATTTCTTTTTGAGATCACTATACTTTCTCTATACTATAGTATAATGAGAGAGTAAAAACTAATCATCCTTTAGTGTGTATATAGCATCACATCCCGCTGTATATAGCAGACATAATGCTGGAGACTCACACCATTCACTGGAACATAAAACAGCTGTTTTTAATTATATAGTTACAGATTAATTAATTTACCACTAATCTAAAGACAACTGTGAGAAACAACTAAGATAATTTAAATTTATAGTTATTTCAGAGAATTAATAGACAATACACTCAAGAAAGTTAGGAAATAGAGATGTAGGCTGCTCTTGTAAGCAACAAGACCCTGAAACGTGAGCAGGGTGATTATTATAATTAAGGGTATGAATCAACGGATATTTAACCCCGAAACAGAGGGTAGTCGAGGGTCCGAGGATCACTGACAACTCACCGGGTTTAATGTATGAAACACCACGATCCCATACTCGTGTAACCCTATAATACGCACTAGTTCTTCGCGTTAATTTATATGTTTATGTGTTATGTTTTGTCTGTAATTATTTGTTAATTTTAATGTATAACGATCTCGATAGTGAGTGATTATATACTCTGAAGATGGAGCAGATGCTCTGAAACGCATAGGTGCGATTCAAACAGGAATTCACGTGTCGGAACCTAATTAAGGTAAATCAGTGTTATTTAATTTGATGTTATGATTGAGATGGGAAACTGAAAGGTTGTTTAGGATGGATGAACATTTTTACTGATCGGTGATTTCATGGATGGTTGAAGTTGTAGGAACCTGATTTATCTAAACGAAGTAATACTTTGTATTGTATGGTCAGGATATACAAGACCTTCAAAGCAAATAAATAACATTTTTGGTTATAAAAACGACATCATATCTGGAGAAAACGTTATCCCGTAAGCTAATAAAACGATACCATGAAACAATTTAGATTTTTTTATTTTTATGAAAGCAAAAAAAGATAAATTGGTCGGTTTTGAAACCTCGTATTTGAGAACCAAAAGTCCGTACACAACTACAACTCTCCAGTATTGCCGTTCTGGAGATAAGGTGGTTAATGAGTGAGTGGCATTTGGCTTACATCCCTATATATAAATATTTAATTCATCTAGGGTGCATTTTTAAAAGGCTAATATTTTGAAAAATGTGGTTTTTACTAAGGGTTTTCTCAGGAAATGCCTATGTGCATCTCGATTTAAATTTTAATTAAATTTTTGTTATAACTACTTTTTTCGGTGTTTTACTGCGTCGATTTTGTTAATCTAGGAGTCGTTGGAAAACGACACTGTAAACTCTTTTAAAAATAAATCATGTGTGTACATGAAAATTGACATGTGTGTTATTTTTCAATAGCATTTCCAATAATAGCTGATTACATACTTCAAATAATTCGTATCCCTAATTTGTTAGTTTTTTCGTTTGTAGTAGGCCATATCATGCAGATATTTAAAACAAAATTATTTACTGATAGTTACTGTTACAGCCGTAAACTCAATACATTAATTTCGATATTTAATTTGATTTATCACCTTAGCTTTGAAAATAAATTATAAACTACGGGAAAGAAGGGAGTTGGCGTGCAAAGCACTCAGGGTCTCCGTTAGTGTATGAACATTTTCCTGAAATGTGATGGAAGCAAGTTATACTTGGCCATAAAATTGTCTTCAGCTACAATATCATATATACAGGCCTAATTGACGTGTTTGGTGCAAATTTGTTCGAAATCGATAGAATAGTTTTCTCTCTAGGTAATAATAATAATATTTATTAGTTAATCTCCTACTTTAATAAAAAAGTATCACAGATTGACATCTTGTCGAGTGCTGCTAAGGGGTGAAATGTAGTAAAAAAACCTACAAACAATGTTGATTATTATACTTTCCTTAAAGCTAGAGAATATGCCCTTAATAAATTAAGAAATTTAAAAATTAGAAACCACTATGTTACATCTTAGTTAAAATAAATAAGTCATATTAGATTTTAATAGTAGGGCCTATTTATATAAAATACCCAGTTTGCTTTTGCTTAGACGAGAGTCACCGCGAGGGTTGGCGAGCGAAGAGAGTAACCATAATTTTAAACTATTCATTTGTAGTTTAATTAAATGTCTTCTCTATAGCGCTTACTTTTAAAATTATGGTATTTTAAACACTTCTTATCTCGTTTTAAATTAAATGTTTTCCTATATTGCTTACTTTTAATTTATAGTGTTATAAAGGTTTCTTTTTTAGCTATAAATTAAGTTTTTAATTTAAATTTAATTTTTCTCTATAGTAAAAATAGCTCTTACTTTTAATATTACAGGGCTTTAAACTATTCATTTGTAGTTTAATCAAATGTTTTCTCTATAGAGATTACTGTTGAAATTATAGTGTTTTAAACGCTTCTTTTGCAGCTTTAAATTAAATATTTCTGAATAACTGCATTTAAAGGATTCTTTTTTAGTTTTCAACTAAGCGTTTTCTCTATAGCAGTTACTTACAAAACTATAATGTTTTATACTTTCCTTTTCTAGCTTTAAATTAATTGTTTTATCAATAGCGCTTAATTATAACACTATACTGTTTTAAACGTTAATTTTGCAGCTTTAAACAAAATGATTTCTCTGTAGCACTACTTATAAAACTATAGTGTTTTAAATGTTCATTTTCTAGCTTTAAATTAAATGATTTCTCTATGGGGATTACTTATAAAACTACTGTGTTTCAAACTTTCCTTTTCTAGCTTTAAATGACATGTTTTTTCTATAGAGCTTACTTATAAAACTATAGTTTTTACGTTCTTTTTTAGCTTTAAATTAAATATTTTCATATAGCGCTTACTTAGTGTTTTACATGTTCCATACCTAGCTTTAAATTAAATGTTTTCTAAAAAGCCCGAAACAAATAATTACTTATATAATATAAATATGTTTTGGTGTGACATCCATGGCGTTACAGAGTTAGGAAGCTATAATACAAATTCTGTTAGTAGTATGGTCGGCGATGACATGGGCCAACAGATTTTCGTGCAAATCCGTTTTTAGATAAAGCCACGCTGGGGTAGAGATGGGAGAATCAATCACGTTCAGTGACAGCTAATTTCAAATTTATTTACCGCCATTTATCTTCCTTTAATTCAGCTTGTTTTAATGGGAACGTTGGATGTCTATAATGCTCACCCGGCAAATGGATTGACTTTTTTTGTTTTTGTAGTACGATAAACGAGAGAATATATACTAATGTATTTAAGATCTATAATCTCTATATGCAATAGGCTTTGCCTAGACAGACTGACGTAGAATCATCGTAGAGCAAAAACTACATAAGATACAAATACGAAAATTATATTCTTATGGGGCCATAGACGCACCTAAGAAAGGAGTTTGTAAAAAATTTACTTTTAATCGTAAAAATAGTAAAAATTCTGATAAAACAGCTGTTCAGATTAAAAGTTTAGCAACACATGTTTGTTTACATTCATTACCGTAGCAACCAACTTAGACTATTTAGAATCGGATTATTATTCTTCACAACCAACAGCTTTCTTAAGTTAGATTAACAAAAATCAACAAAAAAAGCTTTTCATCATACTGCCTTGAAAGTAATGCATTTTCAATACACATAAACATTGCCGAAAGCAGCTGTTTTCAGATACCTCCCCTAGTGCACGGGAAATTTCCCGTCTAGTGCTCGGAAAAGTGGTTTCCAAGTTTTGCCGCTGTCAGCGCTAGTGTTTGTTCTTAATTTTCAAAGTTTTAAACCAGCTGGACACGCTGTTAACTACCGTTCCCATAGTAACGGGAAAACAAACCAACAATAATTAGGTAAAGTAAATGAAGAAAACTAGGAATTCTTAGAACGATTTTAATTTACAGTTTAAAAGTTGAAGTTAAGGTACAGTTGTTATTATTACTTATATTTATAACCTTATTAGCTAGCTTGTTTTGTAATAAGTTTAAACTTTCAATTTTGTTCTTCTGGTGGATTGTTTTATCGCATGACATTGTCTTTCCCGGTGCATGACTGACTTTCGTCAGTGCACGGAAAACGGCCACTTTCGGTACTAGTAATGAAATACACTATACCGTATTATAACCCAATTCTGGCATTTGTTGTTACTTAATAGGCCTATAAATAAAACAGCTGAATTGAATACAAAATTTAACATAATTTTAGGTTAGGCCTACAAAGAACCAAAACACGTGTGATTTGCAACCAATTTGACACATTTAAAATCAGGTAATTATTCTTCACAAACTAACAGTTGTTTTTTAGATTAGATAAAAGCAAACAAAAGCTTACTGTATTATAAGTCAAACATCTTGTGTTACATTCATATTATATTGTTTCCTTAAGTTGGTAATATCAACATTTGTTTTAAAAATGTTGATTATTAATTATTTCGGATGGTCATATCTATTTAGATCTCTGTATTACATTTGCTATGTACAGGTCACCACTCAATTGTCATTTTCGTGAAAAAATAAAAGTATACAATAATATGTTTGCATTAGTTCGTCATGGGTTTCCGCCGAGGTTGGTAAGCGAAGCGAACAGGGGCAGAGCCCCTAGTTTATTGTAAAGGATACATCTGTGTAATTGTTAACGTACTAACCCTTGTTGTGTTATTTCTTTTAAAGAATGAGTTAAGTAACAAAAAACATTTCAACTGTACAATAATTGAAGAAATTTGTTTAGTGAATACGTATGTTTTAAAGTAATAAAACAATGTTTTATATGTAATATAAAATATATAAACGAAAACATTTGAGGTTCTGTGTATGCGTTTGTGTGTTTGCAATACACGTTACACCGTTTAAAAGATCGGGGACCATATTTGGCATAGAGATTAAATAGCTATTGTCGTAAGCATTATTTGTATTATACCTACTTAAATTTAAGCGGTTAAGATTTGGAAACTATTTAAAAACAATATACCTTCAATTGTCTTGAGAACAGCGAGCTGAGATTTTGTATATTTGTTTCTTGTGTGATGCATAAAAATTAAAACCCACGTATTTTGATTATTTGTATTTAAACGATGAAAACTTGGATACCACCTCCCTAAAACAATATATATTCATTGTTTTACTTCCATTGAAGCTAGAGTTGTGAAATTTTGTACGGTTATTCCACACCCATTGAATTTAGGTCGCTACTGTCTAAGGAGTTGGATAAGAATATAGAACAAAATAGAGTAATTAAATTCCACTCAATTCCTACAAGCTGGAAAGTTGAAACTCGGTTCATAACATTCTTTGGTAATACACAAGAAAAAAATTCCATTACTTCTTCAGACTTGAGTCTAAACGGTGAAGTAGGATAACTACCCTGAAAAATAAATAATTATTCTTCACACTAATTATGGCGCTTAGATCTGAAAATTGGCACATTTACTGTTACGATATATATATAAAAGAAGGTACAATTTTTGCATTTCGATTATTTACCTGTAACTGGGTAAACTATTTTTCGTAGACAATATTTTAGGTAAAATGTACTCATAGGTGTAAATTTCATCTCAAAACCTGATGTTTAATTTTCACGTTTTTTCAGGAGTAGATCTATGTTCGCCATTGAGTAGTCAACTAAGGAACCAACTAGAGCAACGGACTGACTTGTTGCCTGTCATGCTCCCACACCCCCACCAGTCCTTCACCAGTTACTTTGCACAATATGCAATATGGGAGTCAATTATGCCGCACCTTGTACAATTGATTTTTTTAATAAATATTGAATTTTAAAATGAGTTTTGTCGAACAGATAAATAATAGATTAATAATGATAACTAAAATAATAAAAATGTATTTAAATATATTATTTTCATATTAGAGTAATGCATGGTTGATATCAATATATTCGATAAACATCCATCCAATCATTACATGTCCTTAAAGCTTAAATTAATAAAATAATTCAGTAGATCCTACCAGTTAATTACTCCCTTAGGGGGTGAAACGTTAGATGGGGATGCCGAAGTATACAAAGTTATAAGGCTTGAGCTAAGCTTACATGTAATGTTAATTATCCTACACGAGTATTTCAAGCTTAGAGAAATATAATAGGAAATGTAGAGATTACAATTTGCGTCTTACCAACTAGGAATGATAGAGTGAGACATCTTACTTGATGTGAGAATACTTGTTTACTATTTTATGTTATTTATTGTGTACGTAAAAGTGAATGAGAGACGAAATGAACAGTACTGAAAGAATTATTTATCTGTGATTATTTAAAAAATCAGAACAGAATCAAAGTGAAAGTGTATAGGGAGATCTAATTTCGTTCTGTACGTGATCTGTATGTTTTAGATGACATTTTATACAAAATTAATACGATTGGAAATATTGCATTTCTTTAACAAATATATTTATCTTTTCCCGTGATTCGGCTTTCCTTCGTTATCCCTTAATGTAGGCGTCAGGAAGCAGTCATCAAGTGAGTGAGAATACTCTACAGAAATTTCGTTCTTTAAATAATCTCTGTTTTCCATGACTTCATAGAAAATGAATACGATTGGCAAATATTGCATTTCTTTAGCAAATATATTTATCTTTCCTTCGTTATGCCCCAATGTAGGTATCAGGAAGCAGTAATCAAGTAATACTCTACTGTAATTTATTTTACCGGAAATGATGCTATTGCTGAAAAATTGTTAAAGCAAACGAATAATTATTACTGTGTGACAAGTAGCGCAGTTCAATATTGGAACTGTTGTGATATAATAGCTAAATTTCTCGCATTAAATTTGCTCAAGATCTCTGAGAAAAGGTTATATCGTTTGCTTTCTGTAGTTCACATAATTTACTGCAGCAACATGATTTCCGCTATAGTTTTTGAGGAACGAAATAGTTTAGTGTCCAGCAACGGAGCTCATAAGTGTTAGTTTAAAGATAAATTTGTTAATTATATAGTGTCCATAAAGCTGGTTTAATCCGTGTTTATTATCTACACCTGGTTTTAGGGAAAACTGGCATTGGGCGAATTCATTAGATAGCCAAGCAATATTTACATAATCACTGTAGAACCTTACCACTCATACAAGCTTTGAATATTTGTTGTGTTTTATTCCAATACTCGTCTTTCATTGGGGACACAAAGAAATACAAACACCTTAATTTCTGCAGTTCTTGTGATACTAAGACATATAGGACCTTCAAGCCTAAACACAATACAACTAGTGATTGAGTAAACGGGTACGTCTATAAATGGTATACTTTACCAACTCGGAATAATAATAATTAACTATGACACTGTTTATATCAATAACTATTAGAAATCCTTTATAACACAGAAACCCTATAATAGAAATACAGAGAACGTAGTTTTTCTTATAAAGTATTGGTCGAAATATGAGTTAAATCCTCGTCCTAAAAGTCCACTACAGAAAGTGATAAATCATGTTCAACAAGCTATTGGACGTCAATAAATTGCACAAAACTGTAAGCCGAAAAGTTTTCGCTATAAATCACTCCGTAGGACACTATATAGCTTACGTACATTCGGCCGTTTCTATTACAAAAGAACCGCAAACTGAAAAGCGGAAATAATTTATCTCCGAAGCTGTATGGATTTATTTGGAGCGGATCGGTGACAGTCCTTCGATAGCTCTTAACTTTTTGGGAAGTTAAATTTAAGAGCTTTCGAATTTTGGGGGAAACGGATAAATAAAACTCAATATAGAAGATAAAAAAACAATACTTGTAAGAAGTAAAATTGTATAGGTCTATTAAAACTATTTAACAATAACTGTACATAATTTGACAATCACTTAAGGGAGGAGGTTACCCTTACAACTCGTTTTAGACGATGCTAGGCTAGTTGACATTTTAACATCACTTTCTATCGTAATGTCTTGTGTGACTGTATGCTGTTGTTTTTCCGTCCCAGTTTGAATATAGTAACAAAAACCTTAAATATTCACTTCTACTATTCCAGTTTATATGTCTTCACTTGATATCAAGTGTTGATAAATACCCTAAAACGTAATGATTTTTTTTGTACTAAATTACGGCAAAAGTACGAAAAATAATTATAAAAATTCGAATAATAATAAATAAATAGTACCAATGAGAGGAGCAGAGTGGTGCAGAGGATTAATCTCAAGACACTGTTGTATAGGTACGAACCTATACTCGCGGCCATGAAATTAGGAGGGTGAGAGAAATGGCGGTGTTGCCAGATATGGAACTAATTAAGCGATTGAAGGTCGAGATTCGTCTACCTCCACGCACGAACTGGCAACAGTCCATGGGTCCAAGCGCCTAAAAAACAAAATACTTTTACCCTAAAAGACTCAAAATATTTTTTGCATTAAAATTTAATAATAATATAAACTAGTTTTAATATTCATGTTGAGAAACATGAGTTCTTTTACTTTTTTTGTTGCTAGCTATTAATAAACTCAAAGAAAGAAACAGTAATAAATTACGTAAAGTTACTTGCCAAAAGACAGAATCACACTAAATAAAATCATTCTTATATTACAACTAACGAGAATGGATTACTTGATTGACGTGACGATCAATATTTGCTTCATATAAGAAAGGTTTTAAAAAAATTCGAAATTTTTGGGGGTTTAGGGAGTCAAAGTTACTAAAAATCCCCATAAGAAATACTTAATGTAATATATAAAAAATATTGATATATTTTTTTGTTAATATACATTTAACTTTTATTTGTCTATCCGGATCGGGCCAGCTAGTATAATAATATGTAAAGGAAATGCAAATGTTCTCTATAAGCATTAAATTTTTTTTTTCACTCTTGATTATAAAATAGCAACTTGCAACAATGCGCAAGACTCCGAGCTACGGTTTTCGCCGAGTGCCCGTGTGTCTTTGTTCTTGATTCTTACAGTTATGCATTTTACAACTAAACTAAGAATTTCATAAAAAAAGTTATGAATAAAAAATTTTATTCATACCATTTTCTGCAACTTTGCAGCAGACGAAATCTTGCTGAAAAAAAAAACAGAAAAATACTCGCTTAGTGAAAATTCAATACACGGTGGTTTTGAATTAAACTACCATTTGAGTTTTTGTTCTTTTGCTATTTGCTGCCGTTTGAAAAATAAAAAAGTCATACCATTGGAATCAGTAGCACTTTCTGAAGGCAGTGGTATACATTTATTTCACAATGCTCTGTAGACAGATTCACAAGCACGAGAGAAAGCACACTACCTTGCACTTCAAAACCTTTACATGACGGGTGTAAGTTTTAGAAATAACTACAGCATGAATTGACAACACCGACATTTCTCTCATCCCGCTAATTTCAGGGCCCCGAGAATAGTATCTGACGTTCGGATTACTTGAAGGTTCATTTTCTGGGAGGTTGTATTTGAAGAAAATTAGCTGTAGCTTGCTCAACCCTTATGTATATTTGAATTTTTATTATAGTTTAACCACATATTATACATAGAGTTGATATCATACCATGGATTTCGCAGATAGTTGTTAAACTTTAATCCACACAAGTACAAGGCCAGGGGTCATTACAGACCTGTAGCGTCGGAGAGTAAGTAAATTTGATAAAGTAAAACTTGAACACTGATTCTCACAACCGATGCGTTTATTTACTGAAACGCGTTTCAACTACAATGTTGATATTTTCAGTGATGCACGAGGTACAATAATCAAACTATAACTGTTCTATATCAGTTGTAGTTTGATTATTGTAGCTCATGCATCACTAAGAACGGCGATATTGCCGTTGACACGATTGAGTAAATAAACGCATCGGTTGCGAGATTTTGTGTTTACGTTTTATTCTAAGAAGTATATCTTCTCACAAGTCAAGCTCAATATTGATTTATTGTATTTAAACTGTGTTTAAACACAATTACTATATTATACACTTGTAATATGGCAAAGGTGAAAGCTTAGGTAACACCCGTTTACTAAATTAAGCTCCTTGGTCATTGGGTTACCCATAGAACTTTAAGCTAATGTATTCAACTTATTCAACTAACAGGGCGGAACTTGTTATACATAGATATAGTTTCTACTTATCTTAAGTGAATTGCATTGATAGAAAAATAAAATAATATTTCATGTTTGTTCAGGTTGTTTCAAAGTAGCAATTGTTTCTGGGCCGATAGTTTATTAGATTATTTCCATTGACCAGTGGCAGTTCGTGAACGTTATTTCGGGAAGAGTTGCATTGCTTCAATTTAGCTTTTCACCCGTAGAATATGGATATTTTCCTTTCAATTAGAAGCCAATGGAAACAGCTGCTACACTAAGAAATATAGGTCCGGTATTTGATTTTTATGTTTGTTAAATTACTAAACAGAATCAATTGAAAATCAAAGAAATTACATTATATTAGGTGACCAATAGTTATCATTCACGAAGTTGTTACATGTAATTAGGTAATTTATAGGCCTATGTTTAGAAGATGCGTAGGAAATCTTAAATTTGTTGCATTCCAAATTTATCATGCTGCACGTTTGGTGCATACGAAAGAAGTAAGGAAGAGACAGTTGAAAACTTTCCTCGCACGTTAGTTGCATCAAAACCGCTCCAAGTATAAATAGTTTCTGAAATAAATTGTCAACCAAAACTTCTTTATTTCAATTGTAAATGATATGAACAATTTATATCTTGCTAAACATTATCCCGTAATCATAATAATAATATATGCTTTATTTACACTTCGTCAGAATTACAACGTTTTATAACATACAGTCTAGTATGGCTTGCAGACATCTTGACCCCAATCTTGACCATTCATAAAGTCCTTGAAATCTGTCTGCGATAATCTTTCTTTACCCAGATAAGATTGTCTATATTGAACCAATATCTGCCACAAAATGGTAAACATCTTTATTCACCCCCACATTACACATCGAACATAAATAATTTCTCCCTTCAACCCACGGGTTAAAATTTGAATGAATTAATTCAGCTCTACACTTAAATGTCCATTTTATTTCCTGCAACTTATATTTATTTTTATTACTATTAAAATAGTGTTTTTCTCTATATTTATATTAACTGACTATTTTTTAAATTACAGTTATTTTTATCCCATATTTTTAAATTCTTGTCCATCCCCACTTCGTACTTGGACGCTAAAAGTTTCCACTCTTTAAACCATGAAATATTAGAATTCGCTATTTCTTAACTAACATTTTTGGCAACCTTTCTTCCAGCGTAGCTAACATTGCAAACAGATATTTTTTAAATATCGTCAATGTAGCGTCAATGTATACAAATACAGCTTATCTAGTCCCAATTCCAGATAAATGAAGTAATTTGGCGTGTTTAAAAGTAAACCTAGTATTAAAAAATAAAAAACAGAAATACTTTTTCAACACTATTGTATGCCCTTTAACCCCAAACTTGAGCTTTATAACTTAGTGTTGCTCTTTGAACTGCTTGAAAACCTGATAATTATACAGTTAGTTGAACATTACACCCAATAAATTTATAAAAAAAAAACACAGTTGATACTAGCTTTGACAATTTCTAACTTAGAATTATGATGGTTCTCGAAAGACGAATTTGGAGTTAAGTCAAGCACTAAATATCTATAACTGTTTAGAATTTCAATCTGTTTTTCATCAAAAGTTCATCTTTCATAAGTTTCCAATTTCCCAACGTTTCTTAAAACCATTACTTTCGATTTTTTAAGTTTACTCTTAAATTCTATATGTTGCAATATATATTTAAATTATTCACCATTGCCTGAAGAAATTCTAGCGAGGAGGGCAATAGCTATATCGTCCGCATAAAACAGCATCCGAATACAAACACCATTAATACAACATCCTCCCCCCAATGCCTCATATAGGTAATTAAAAAAAGTTAAAACAATAACGGACTCAATAAACATCCCTGCCTTCCTCCCACTTTCGTTTCGAAACAATCTGAAACACCTGTTCTGCATCATAGCCACAGTTTCTTTGTATACATTTTGAGGCACTCTCAATATCTTTGTTGATACTCCTAAACATGATAGTTTACAAAACAATGCATGCCTATCTATCGTGACAAACGCTGCCGAGAAGTCTATAAAAAAATAAAGTTTACTTTTCTTTTTATGTAATCGCAAATTCATCATTAATGTGTATGTTGAATTTGAAGCCAGTACGATTAAAAGTATACAGACAGCATTTTCGCAAATATTGTGAATAAAAATCTAAATTGTGTAAATAATATTAAGAACCAAACAGGTACCAATTACGGAAAAGGAAATATTTATATTATTGATAGTTTTAACCCAAAGAAATAATGAAAAAATGAAGGCTTAGGGTTTAGGGTTTTAGATCTACAAGAATTTATGTGTATAATTTAATGCTGTATATTGTAATTTGTATACAAAAATTATTGTATCTGGATTAATTGTAAAAATAAGAACACGCCTTTAATTAAAATGCTAGATGTGGACAAAATTTAAATATGGAAAGATATTTAAAAATTGCCTTTAGTATGACTCTGATGAAAGTGTATTTAAGAAGCCACGTGGAATCGATTTGAGTTGTAAATGTCTTTATAGTCCTTCCTAATCTTACACAAAATTGGCCAACAAGATGAACTGACCCGAATCCTGTAATATGTTAGAAGATATGACACACGAGTCAACACTTCCATCCTTCATAACAAATTGGGCGGAAACACGTGTTGGTAAAGTTTGTACGTCGCCAGTCAAAATCAAAACTTTCATTCAGTGAGGAGAAGGAATAAGTGATATAAGTTTCAACATTAGAACTTCAATTATTGAAAAACATTGTACATTTATATTTTATTGAACAACTAATTAAAGTTGCAATTATTCTTGTATTTAATTAAATCCTGATTTACTAAAAAAACATACCCATAAACGAAATATTTTCACGATACATATACTATAGTTAAAACATTAGATATTTAATACAAAATCACATTAGAGTAATTAACTAATATTATAATTAAGAACGAAATTAGATACAATTGATAATAATTGATGTGGGAAATAGTACTTAGCCTAGTCAACGAATGCCCAAAATGGGGGTCTAGAAGGAAAGTCAATAAGCGGAAAGATTAACTATGGTACATTGTTTGGGGTACCTAGTAGTATAACATACCAAAAGTCCTTGACCCTAGGGGTGGCGGAAGAGGGGGAGGGGGTGTTAAAGGTACCATGTTTTGATTTTTTGACTATATCTCAGTAAGGGTTGGTCCTACAAAAAATATATACGTATAAAAAATTAAAGCTGACAAAATTCTATATATTTTGTATTCTTATAGTATTTTTGCTATCTGTAGCCATTAATGAGATATACGCTCTCAAAAATCGGTAATTTTCGAAAAAAACGTTTCTTCGCATTGTGGAATACTCTATTATTTATTTTGTTCCCCATGCGGTCTACCCTCGTGAGCTCTCTCCATTTCTTATTTCGTTCGAAGAAAGTCAAATTATTGTGTATTTCGCCTCAGTATATTGTTTTATTTAATTATTACTTTTATGTCGCTATGTCGACAGAAAAATGTTTTGTTTCTCGCTTTAGTTGAGTTAGTTTATATAATGTCATACGTCCGTAGGAAGTCGAATTATTGTGTTTTTCGCCTTTATATTTTATTATTATTATATCCGGTATATTTTATTAATATTATATGCGGTATATTTTATTGTTATTATTATTATTATTATATTGCAATGTCGATGCAAACGTATTTTGTTTGTGACGAGAACTTTTACGAAAGTGGTGGGAAAGTGTCCTGTATGAGTGCAAAAGTAATAGCTTCACTGATAAGTGCTACTTTACAAAGAAATGACGGAAAAAGCTCCAACCTTGTAGGTTTGACATCCCTCAAAGTTCATTCCACATGCAGAAAACATTATACGTGAGCCGAAAGAATTGGAGCTTATGTGATGAAACAGGCCCCTGTTTTGAAACAGCCATTGATAAGTCAACAGATTCACAAGTCGTTGTCATTGGAGAGGACATAGACCTCATAGTTCTTTTGATTGTTCTAATCCCCTACTAGGTACCCCAAACAATGTACCATAGTTGGTCTTTCCGCTTATTGACTTTCCTTCTAGAATCATTCGTTGACTGGGCTAACTTCTCCAGAAAATTGTTTATATCATTTTATTTTGTAATTTTCTTTAATAACTTTCAGATAGTAAATCTGTTCCATAGTTACTAATTGTTTCATTTAGACGATTCTGTCATACTTTGTCTGGTTCACCTATTAATTGGAAGCCATTAGCTGCTAGGCATTACAGCTAGAATGTATTGCTATTAACTGTAGGTTGGGTAATACATTATTAAACAGTTAGAAGCTTGCATTTACCTTAATATCAGAGTAATGATAATGCACGTTAAGTCCAAGTACGTCAATTAAACCGAGGTAATCTAATCTTGATAGAGGTTCACTATCGGATGTTGCATGACATCATTAGGTTTCAGAAGAGGTTTCGATAGCAAATTAACTGACGAGAGTTTGTAGATATACTTGAAACAACATTATCGATTTGATGAAATAAAATCGATACTTATTTCAAGAAATCTACTGATGTAGGCCTATACACATTAATTTAATAAGAAATCATCCTTACTACCCATTTGGAAATAAATCAAGCTTGAATTTGTCTAGCACGAAAAAGTCGTATGTTATACAATTTTGGATGTAATAGGTCACTAACTCAATATTCTGAACTTGCCACCTAACCACTATCAACAACCATGCCCAGAATAGATTATTTGTGGTGACCAGTGAAATGAGGTAAAAGTGATTGCCAAACATGTTTAAAACAACACAAAGTTTTTCGATTCATCCTGCATTATTGCAGGTTTGGGATTATGGCTAAAAAATAACATAAACGATTTTACTACAGACAAGCAGCGCGTGCCTTAAGGTCAAATGCTACACAGCACAGTTATAAAATATACGTGACATCCCCTGTCTCAGTCGGGTTTTGGCATTTGTTGTATCGTTTCTCGCATGTTCACAATTACTATATACTAACAAAACAAAAATTAATAATATTAATCTTTTCTGTATTTCTAACACTAAGCGTACACACTATTACAAATACATTTATGGTACCTATTCAACCAATTATAAAGGGTGTCCTCGAACTCTCCGGTCCTCTCATTTGGATTTATTCCTGGGATAGAGGCAATAATATATTTTACAATATAAACATAGGTCTAGTGATTACTTTTTCATCTGTCTGTAAACATTTTTTTACAAAAATAATTAATATCTAGAAAATGGTTTGACCGATTGAGTTCAAATTTGACATGAAGTTTAACATAACAATGCTATTTATATCAAATCAAGCGTTTCAAATTGGTAGCGGTTTTAAAATTTCAAACCTTAATCACCCAAAAACCGTACATTTTAAGAAAAAATGTCAAGATAAATTTTTTGTAGCCCTTGTAATTCCCTATAGGCTGGTGTAACTGTCTAGACAATCGGACGAAGGATAATAGTTAAGTTAAAGTTAATAATAGCATACGTACCAACAATATTGTTGTGTTTACTGTGTTGGGATGAACAACTTATTATTACACAGAACTTAACTATTTTCCTTCGTCCGATTTTGTTGACAATTACAACTTATGATAGGGAAATAAAAGGGCTTCAAAAGAGGTACATTGACATTTTTGGTTAAAATGTACCGATTTTGAGTAGTTTAGGTTTTAAACATTTAAACAGCCGCCATTTTAAAACCCATCATTTGATATAATCGAATATTTTTTTGAAAATGGATTATTGTTAGGTTAAACTTCATGCCAAGTTTGAATCAATCAGTCAAACATTTCTCTCGATATGAATTATTTTGTTAAAAAACACATACAGAAAAAGTAGGCACCGTATTTTATATATTTACCCATGTTTATATTATGAAATATGTATGTCTCGATCCCAGGAACAAATCCACAAAATGGGACCAGAAGTTCGGAGAAATTGCTATGTTTATAATAGAAAAACAAACAACAACTAAAACTAAACTTTTGTATGAGATTCCATCTATTATGACATGCATTATGAACAAATTTATAAAATGTTGAACAATCCCTGCCATTAATAAACTCCTCATACTTTGGTTTAGACTATACCCCCTTTCGATGAAAGTATGGCTTTCTAAACTCTGCTAATATCGGACATTCTGCTATAAAGTGAAAACATCTTCCTTTACTCCCATATTGCACAATGAACTTATGAAATATCCCCCTTAAATCCACTGTTTATAATTTAAAAAGATTAATTCTGCCCTAATATTAAATATCCATTTTATTCCCTTTACTGTAAAATTATCATCCCTTGTCACCAAGATTAAAAATTAAATTTGCATAAATGCTGTAATACTTCCGTCCCCATTTTTTTGTTTAATTTACTTAATTAAAAGACGTCATTCCAGAGAGTTAAAAGTTTGTAAACGTTTCCCTAAACTTACTCCGTATTTGTATACATTGTCTGTACCAAAAGATATCAGTTTGGCCCATTTCTCCGTCAATATTTTAGGTAGTCTATTATCTTGCATAGCAAATACCTTAAAATAAATATTTAATATGGAGCTTCAATGTAAATAAATACCACTTATCCAGTCCTGCTTAAATATACACCGTATAATTTGGAATGTTTAACGGTAAACCCAATAATTTTTGGACAAAGAAACGCAATGCTGTCTCAACTGTGTTATACTCATGGTATCCCCAAATTTGAGCTGCATAGCAAACTGTTGCCCGTTGAACTGCTTTAAACAAGTTAACTTTTATACATAATTGAACCTGCTTACAGCCTTCAACTTAGACTAAATACTGTTTATAGTAGCCTTTTTCCGAATCCAGCTTTACCTTGTGAAGGTTTGCAAACCATAAATTTGGGGTTAGATCTATCAATAGCTATCTATAGCTATTTACAATTTCAATAGGTTTATTACCAAACGTCCAATTTTGTTTAACTGCCAACTTACCACCCTTTATATAAACCATGACTTTTGACTGATTGGTTAAATTCCATATACAGTACTGCAATAAGTTTCTAATTTATCCACCATAGCCTGTAAGCCGTCTGGCGTTGGTGACACTATTACCACATTTTCAGCATAAACTAGTAAACGAACCCATTGTCTCATTGTATCTTTGGCAGTTTTACACGAACCACATAAGCTTTAATAACGCATTTACTTTTTAATTTAGCATTTTCTTTTTTAGGGTTGGATAGTTTTTTGAACCTTTTTTGAATAAATTTCTCGTTCCAAAATGTTTACAAAATAAATACAACCATAGAATGTACTCAATACAAAATCAATAGTAATATAAAACACAAATTACAATTAATTAATTATTACTTGTGGTTTTTACTGAACTAGTGGACCGGGCAATGCTTCGCTATTGCTTGATTTACCTAACCTAAAATTATATTCAGTTTTTGATCCAAATCAGTTGTTGATCAAAATCAGCTGTTTTAAGCTTTTCATACGAACAGCTGTTTTTTGTGCCCCTGATAAAATCAAAAGAAATCTTTCTTCTTCTTCCTTAAGATTGACCTTCCATAAAATTAACATGACAACTTTGAGGGCCACTGGGGCGAAGCCCTTAACATACATTGAGTTCATTTTAAGGGAAGCACAACTTCAGAGTGAGCTCTGTAAAATGACACCAAAAACATCAAAATCGGTTAAAAACTCTAGGAGGAGTTCTACTTACAAAATAACCCCTAGCAAATTAATTATGTATAGATAGATTAACAATGCATCACATTAGAACATAATTCTATTTGTTTCCACTTATTTACAGAGCAAGATACGATAGTAAGAATGAACTGTGTAGGAAAACATAGTAATAATAATAATTATTATTGTATTTTATTTAAGCATTTGCACAAAAATGCAACTACACCTACATTACCTGCAACAAGACCTGCAACTACAAGTAATTAACATTTGAATTATTCCGGTGTTCGTTTAGTAGATGACGTCACACAAAATTTTCTACTTTGATTTAACTAATTGATAATAAAATGTTCTAACGTTTATAGTACTAACATTTTTAAAATACTTACATTCAATCGTCTTTGTTTCTTTTTAAAACTGAGGTCGTAATTCAATAATAATAATAATACATTGATTGGTAGAGTCTAATGTAATATTTCAATCGCTTCTTTGTTTTAAGAAGTCATTTAATTTTGTTTTTGTTTATTGTTTTGGTTTATTTAGATAGTTTGTTTGCCAATAAATTTGTCTATAAATATTTTTATCCGGTTTTGTGAAACCCCTCGGTTTGTGACTGTTGGGCTTATCTAACAAATATGAGCATTATTTTGTAAAATTATTAAAGTAATGTAGGCAAACGTGTTTCCTCAGTCTAACACTTCCGTCGAGTTTTATCTCTTTCCCTGAATGCGTTTGTCCAGTGGACAGGGAGAGTATAACACACATGTAGAGATCAATGTACGTTTATCATATTGAAAGGCAATGTTAGGATCTGAAAAATTATTTCAGCTTCAACAGTAACAAAATATACAGAGTGTTCTAACCTACCCAAACTTCATTAAACACAACTAAGAGAAACAAATTAATATAAACAAATGTCCTGAAATGCTGAAAAAACTATTATCTTTTAAACTTTGAGTGAGTTGTAATCGTATACAGTACATGGCTATTATAGAAATGAAAAGATTTCCTCAAATTATTTCAAACTGATCGATATTCAAATTCATTTAAAAAAGGCATATTTTACAAGACATTTTAAGGCCCAACAAACTTCCTTTACCTACAGAATACACCTTCAGCATTGAGGAGCTGAAGAACTAACGAGGAGAGGCACTCGTAATGTGATTGAATACATTCTAATAACGTATCCAGTGTAAATATTAAAACAAATTAACGTTAAAAACCATTCTCAGTCATTAAAATGGACTTTGTAGAAAAGATTTTTTTTTAAATAGCAGGTTTTTCACAAGACAATTATATTATTATTTCCCTTTTTAGTTGTAAATATGCAATTTTACAATAATATTTTCAAACAATAATAATGAATGCAGGCTTAGTTTTGTGGTATTAATAGTCTCTGCTCAGAAGATAATAAATTCAGACATTTTGGACAAGGCAATTAATAATAACAGATACTAATATTTGTTTTACTGGAGTAAAGTGCAACACAGATTCAATTTCCCATACGTGATTGTTATTCAAGCATTTTATTGAGCATCCTTCTGACAATTATTTTGTTTGTATAAATAGATTTATAACTTGTCTTTAATATGTAAATGATCAAAACGCTAAACCAAAATTACTATTTGAACGATGTTGACAAATGTTTTGTACGCTTAGAAATCTATCTTTATAGACAATGAAGAAAAATCTGAGGCTATGTATAAATCTATATGAATGTATCTGTCGGAACATTGTCACTGATGCAATTAGTATTTCTGTTCGGTCTATACGCCCAGACCGTTTGACGGAAAGGAACCAAATTTTGCATAGCAAAAGAAGGAGTTTGCGGAGTAAACATTATTTCAATTACTTACATGAATGGAGTTAAAATCCTACAGTACACACCTTCAATTCCCATGAGAACAGACAGGTGAAACGTTGGCAAATAGTTTCCTATTTGGTACATACAAACAATAAGCCCTCAAATTTGTATTAATTGAGTATAAGGGATGGAATCGGGGATATCAATCCTTTAAAACAATAAATGTTTATTATTTAACTTCCTTTGAAGTTATAAAGCTGACATTTGGTAAATATATTTCATAAATGTTACATAGAAGCAGATAAAGCTAACCAATCGACTTTGAGTGACTAAGCGTCTAAGGGGTTAAAATGGGGCAACCACTCCTTTACAATAAAAGTAAATTACACTAACTTCTTACAAAGTAGAAAGCAGGAATTTGAAACATATTATTCTTAGGTGTATACAGAAAAGATAAACTCATTTGCTTTACGATTATTTTCGTCTAAGGGGGTGAAATGGAATAGCTACAATTAAAAATAAATACGAATTTATACACTTCTATGAAGCTAGAAACCTGAAAATTGGCACAAATTACTTTACTTAATTACTTAAGTTACTCTTTTTACTCTTTACTCTTTATACTCTTTTTATGTATATTTAAAAGAAAACAGCAACTGCACTCAAATTATTTGTGTCTGAGGAATCAAATATTTTTCCTAATATATATCTTATCTTCTAAAGCGAGAGATAATTGTTTGTCTGCTAAATGGATCTGGACTCTCCGTCTAAGGATTTTTGATTTTTTGATTTTATATTAGGCTTTTGGCCACGAGAAATCGATTGGAAATGGTCACCAGTCTGGGAAAATTCGTTTTCTACGTCTTTTTATTAAATTAAAAAGTGAAATCTGTCCATTTTAAACAATACAAAGCACAGCTGATGCAAATGTTTTCAATGCCATTACAATAATCATCTGCTTTCTTTTAAACTGTATATTTTATTAGAGGTAAGCCTAATGTTGTATCTATTTATAGTTACCATGGCAACGAATACATAATAAACATACCCTTTATTTAGTTGTTTAATGTTATAGGCCTAACCTAAACGATGTTCACGGAAATTTGCAATAATAGTAGTTATTGACGTGAGCGAACTAGGCCCTAGGAATAAATCGATATTGAAATAATACTTTAATTTAGGCCTGACTTATTTCTGAGGCGTAGCGTTGAGATTGTGGTTAATCCTTTAAACTGTATTTTTATTACAGGTAAGCCTAATGTTGTATATACCCTTTATTTAGTTGTTTAATGTTATAGGATTAACCTCAAAACTCAATAATCCAATATTTATTATTGAAATCATAGCCCTGCTTATAATCGAGCTTTAGCTCGGTCTCCAGGTACTTCTAGATAAAATGTGAAATGCACTTGAAAACATGGTGAATACTTTCACCCTTATTTTCAAGCTCGTTCGAGAGTATAAGAGTAACAAACGGCGGAATCGTGTTTGTTTAGAGCTTACTGGCGCATAGCAGATATGGGAAATTCGGACGAGGGTTTTTGGGCCTAGAAACTCAAATATGAAATCTTTTTTTTTGAATTGCTTGTAAATTGCGAGTATTTATCTGATATTTCTTTCACTCATTTATTCATATCTACGAGTGAAGCCGCTGGTGCCTGCTAGTTTATAATATAACTATGAAAGATCATTACATACAAACAAAATATATATTCATTTCTAAATTGAACTCAAGTATCATAAATTGTCTGGAATTTCATTAAAAAACTGTTAAAGAACACAAGTAAACACATTTAACTATAAGAATTGTTTGAGGGTCTTGAGAGGGGTCACTGCTGCTATAACTGTCTACATCAGATGCAAACTTTCGTTTAGAGACAAATGTTGAATAATTCAGTGTGTCGTTGATTTTAGATAAGCCTACTTTAGAGGTGTCAGTATTTACATAGGTATACATTTTATAAAGTAGGCCCACTATGTCAGTTTCAACCGATATGATTTGTATATCACACAAAACCATCGTACAAATGTGATGAACATATATATACTTTCCGGTCGCTGTTGACAGTGAGCTCAAAAACTTTAATAAATTATTCAGATTAAACGTGATGGGCATTAACAAACGTCCGGCAGGGTAATTGACGGCCGTGCACCGCCTATCGATGAACTGTCACCAGAGAGAAGAGTGCCAAGTTGTGATGAATAACTGTACCAAAGAAATTATTAATCTCATTCCAATCATTTTATCAGTTAGTAACGCTTCGCGATTGCTATTTAATTATATTATTATATTAAATTAACAAACATAATTCAATGAAAGTATGAAAAATTCATATTGAAATTAATTGTGGTTAAAATAACATTTTTATGACCAAGGCAGGCGGTCGCGCGCGTATTAAACACATCTATATATTAAAAGAATTTATGAAAACTTGTGGCAGTCAGTACGGCCATTCTAACCGGCCGATTTCCTTATTTTTTTTTTTAAATTGCAGGTAATCATTCAAAGATATGTCATCAAGCATTACAAATCTTGTATATTTCGCCTTACAAATGTTATAATCAAATGCAAATTTCTGCTGTGTATTCTTTAAGAGGGTTTTTTTTGGTTCTTTGTCCACTTTGCGTTCGTAAACCGTCCATCCGATTGCTTTGAAATTTTGCATAGTAGCACAGGTTAACCCTGGGAAGGTTTTAGGCCATTTACCGAAGTCCTAGGACATTAGGGATACGCCCCAGTGGCCCTCAAAGTTTCAATGTTAATCTTATGGAAGAAAGATTTCTATTGATTTTATCAGGGGCACAAAAACAGCTGTTCGTATAAAAAACTTAGCAACACATCCTGTTTGTTTACTTTCATTACCATAGCAACATTACTTAGAAAATTTGAAGAGAATTACCTTTTTGAGGTTACATTGACAAACTAAAAACAAACACAAACAAAAATGCTAACTATATTTTAATTCAATTCAAACATTGGTTGTTACAAACCTATTATATATAAAACAGCTAATTTGGATCAAAAACTGAACATAATCATTCACAGATATGTCAAGTCTTATATATTATCATCCGTTCAGCCGCTATTCACCCGAGAAGGAGCTCCGGTATACAATCCTTCAAATTTCCCATGTTAATCTTATGGAGATAATTTTTAATGAGTTTGAGTCAGCTGCCAAATAAAACAGCTGATTTATGCTCGGTCACCTATGTACAAACGAGCCAAAGATTAACGAGATTCTTTATCGAATTTTCCAACTGCGAGCGAAGCGAAGCAGCCATCTGAGGCCGAAGGCCGAGCCGGGGTTGGGACGCGGAGCGTCCAGGGGCAGAGCCCCTAGTTTATTGTTAATGCAATTTATTTTATGTGGGTAGCTATCTCATTTTAATTATTATTAAATTTAAAGTTAGTTATCCCATTTCAGTATAATCGAATTGCAAATAGTTTTATATCAATTACACAAATTTAGCTTTATAGCTTGTAGGAAGTTAGTGCAATTATTTTGATTGAATAGTGGTAGCCATCCATTTTAATCTCTTTCATTGTAGTAACCATACTCCCTAAACAATCCTGCTACTAATATGCGTAAATTGTGAATTTTTTAGTGAAATCAGTTGAGTAGTTTTTGAGAAAGTAGAAAAATTAAGTGTATAAATAATTATTTAATTATTTTAAGGGCATTTATCCCCCTCCCCTACTTAAGCAATTAAAATGCAAATGGTTTTTTATATCATTTAAGTATAATATTTAACAATTTTAGCTTTATAGCTTGCAGGTAGTTAGTTTTGTCTGTATTTATTTTATAGGGGTTGCAACCCCATTTCAACCTATTGGACTATAGCTATTGTGATGTATAAACACTCCTGGCATTGACATGGATAAACTGTGAAATATTTAGGGAAGTGGGTAATATATTTTTTGCATCTATAGAGGAAAAAACATTAATTAATTTTTATAAATAGAGATAGGTTTCCATATCTTAAAAAGAAAACAAATTTACTATTATAGAATCTTTCGTTCACCAGTTTGTTTGTAAAAATATAGTTTGTCCAGAATAATAATAAAGACATCACAAACAAAAGTGACAGTTATTAAGAATACTTGCCGGCATGTATTCAAGTAATCACAATAAAAAAATTAAAAATGTACTATGAATTTGTGGGGTAATATATTTATACCACAAGCAAACAATGTTTTATGATACTGTCGCTGTATCGTTTGAAAATCAATATATTAAAACTATTTTTCAAATAATTTTGTTAAATGTAGGTTTTAAGATATTCTCTAATCTCTTTTGTGGTTTAAGAGAGGTACTAAATTAGTTTACAGGAAAACTAAATGTTAATATCTGTACATTTCATAGTTAGATTTTGAAACTTGATTTCACAAAACTTGCTCCGCTGCACTTGCTTGACAATCCATCAGACTACCCAGGGCTCTATAACAAGGGCTATACCATTTTGATCATTTTCGGTGACCCAGTATCGATCGCCTATGACGTCACTATGCTGACACGCACCAGCTGGTAATATTGCAGTTATGTGCGCTCTTTCGTTAACTCATTGTTGTACCTCGATGGAAAGGCTTCAGTAAAATAAAATTTATATATTCTTAATCTGCATAAAGAACGGATTCTAACAGTATAAAAAACTTTTATTTTAGCAGGTATTTCGAATTTTAATAATTGAAAATATTTGAGAATCATCACAGACTGACATGGAAAAGTTACTAAGCGAGGAAATTTTTTATTTTTGGGTTATAAACAAACTTTCAGCGGAAAGTTGTAGCCAATGAATTGATCTAAACTATCCAATTCACCGATTTGTGATAAAATGATTACATCATTATGAAATCGATTTTTAAATGAGCGCGAGGAGGTGCCGCGCCGTGACACCCGGTGTACTGTTGTTTGATACGGGAATAGCGTTTATGTACATATTATTGTTATTTTAAGGTAATATAGTAAATCACTTGTCCCCAGGTAATTATGCCAGCAAAAAAAAGCAAGCATTTTATTTTAACATAAACTAATTATAATTTATAAGTATATATTTGATATTATTGAAGTGGACACAAAAAGTTAAGTTGGAGGTTAAAGTTTAAAAAATAATATCATTATCATATCTTATCATATCATATCATATCAAAAATAATATCATAAAAAATAATATCCAGTATCAAACAACTGTAAAGTTAAAAAGTGGCTTCAGTCAAAGAAACATTTAAGTACACCGCAAATCAGACAACAATGAACAAATGAAATAAAAGACAGCACATTTCTTTATTATAAGGTAATTCTTTTAATTAAATATGAAACTAATTTTTTTACGTAATTACGATTTTCTTTTTCCATCATTGATCTCTAATTTAATTTCTTTGAATGTTTGAATGTACGTAATAATGATATTATTTTTTAAACGTTAACCTCCAACTTAACTTTTTGTGTGTCCACTTCAATAATATAAAATTTTAATTATAAATTATAATTAGATTATGTTAAAATAAAATGTTTACTTTTTTCTAGCTCGCATAATTACCTGGGGACAAATGATTTACTATATTACCTTAAAATAACAATATGTACATAAACGTAATGGATAGGGATGTAAATATTCCAGCATCAAACAACAGTACACCGGGAGTGGCGACGCTTCACCGCCTCGCGCTCATTTAAAAAGCGATTTCATAATGATGTAATCATTTTATCACAAATCGGTGAATAAGATAGTTTAGATCAATTCATTGGCTACAAATTTCCCGCTGGAAAGTTTATTTTTACCCAAAAATAAAACATTTCCTCGCTTAGAAACTTTTCCATGTCAGTCAGTGATAATTCTCAGATATTTTCAATTATTAAAATTCGAAATACCTGTTAAAATAAAAGTTTTTTTATACTGTTAGAATCCGTACTTTATGTAGATTAAGAATATGTAAGTTTTATTTTACTGAAGCTTTTCCGTCGAGTTACAACAGCGAGTAAACGACTGCGCGCACATAACTGAAATATTACCAGCTAATGCGTGTCAGCATGGTGACGTCAGAGTGAAACTGGCGGCACAGTGCCGAGATCAAAGAAACGGTTTAGCCCTTGTTATAGAGCCCTGAGACTACCACTATCCCTACCATCCTACCCCGATCTAAGTGACTCTGTCCTAATCGAAAGCCATTCCGTGAAAATGTCAGCATATAGTTTAATAACTTCAAATTCGTCACTAGTGTAGTTGGGGAGCTAGCGATGAAGCCGAGAGTCGCTGCCGAGTTTTTGGAGCAAAGCGAGAAAGGGGCGGATTCCTCTAGTAATGATATACATAAAAAAGGATAGATGATTGTATTATTGTAGCATCGCTAGAACTCATGGGCCATGCTTGGTACACATATAACTTCCTTTATGAAAAAAAACATTTAGGGGTAAAACACTCATAACATACCTAAACATGGGGGTGAAAGTGGACAGATATGTAAAAATAATCGAAAACGACTGTTATTAGTGTCAAATCCATATTTTAAGGTCGCTGATATGCACAGTGGCACTCCAAACATATTTTAATTAATGTCTTGTGTAAGAAAAACTGGGAGTTGTTCCGAAGTAAAGTATTCAATGATCGTAATTTATAAAAACAACCTCAACATGTCTGTGACAAAATATTGTCGTGTGGAGTATTATTTCAAAGGGGTTTTAAATTAAATAAAAACTCATTTAAAATAGTTTTATGTTGTGTAGATTTCAAGATATTTCTTAAAATGTTAAATTCCACCCATCCCTCTATTACTGAAAAAAACTCACATTTTTCACAGTCAGGAGTATCAAGAAAGACAATCTGGATGATGGACACACTGACTGATTCCTTTTCCGTCTGAGTGAATGAATGTTACATGTGCATACTGCGAAAGCGAAATAGATAACGCAAAACACATGTTTTTCAGTTGTGATGCATGGAATAAATAAAGAGTAAAAGTAGGCCTCGAGTTAAGTTTAGAAATAACACTTGAGAAGATAATAAATCAAATGCTGCAGTCAGCTAAAAAGAACGTAGACAGCTATATTCGCGAAGTTCTGATATTAACACAGCATACCCAAAACGGATAAACATAGACACATATAGTTAATTAGTTCATTGCAAGAAGTATTTGATTTACAGAGAATCCTTGGAAGTTTCCCACTACATCTAAGGGCTTCATAATAATTGAGGTTTGTTTTTTAGAGGGGCAATTCTCCACAAAGCGTTGGAGTGCTGTTTTTTCAAGGTATTCAAAACGTACTGTTCCCTCACTTCTTGTAAAAAATAAATATACAACAATTTACAGGAAGCTATAGCGAACCCAAACTATTGTGAAAAGTGAGGGAATATGTATTTTTATTTCAGCTATCGCTGAACTGTAGTTTCACTGTGATTAGAAGCTGTCATCTCTTTTCACTGTCCTTATCACCAACGTCATTGTTATCGTGATTTGTTTACTAACATTATTGAAACTAGGTATGAGAGCCAATCTAGCTATTTATTAATGTTAATAATTTATAAGTAACCTAAACTCCAGGAGAAAGTGATAACATGTGATGTATTGTGGTTGTATACTTATGATCCGGATAGTAACAATAAATGTATTGGAAGAGTTGATATTGAAACTATTTTTCTCCCCCCCCCC